>SEYY01020400.1:0-2500 GCA_009176605.1 Armadillidium nasatum | reverse complement strand
CACATACAATACAGAAGGTGAACACATACATTCAAACATTCTTATCTTTATTTCTTTCGAAATTTTTCCTTTCTTCTATACTTTTCTTAGGCCCCCCCAATACTTTCACTCCTTCTACCACTCTGTTCTTTATTCCTTTTTCCGTCCCACCCTTACCTTCTACCCAACATTACTAGATATTTGAATTCATTCACCTACCTACAAACCAATTCCTACCTCCACATTTCCTCATCCCAACCTCCAATCCTCATAACTTTATTCTTCGCTGGATTAAATTTCAATCTCGTGTTTGCACATTTCCCTTCAAACTCTCTCAAGTATTCTCATCTTTTCTCCAGATTCTGCCACCAACACATGCCGCATCATCTGCAAAAAGTAAAACATTCACTTCACATTCACCTTCCATATTTCTCAACGTAATACTCTTCCCTTCTCTCTCCATTTTTCTAAGTAAACCATTCATCAATAGATTAAATAACATGGAGATATTACAAACCCCTGTCTCAATCCCACTCCTATGCTAAACCAATCCGATAGTTCTCTCTTCACCCTCACTCTTGATCTACAATTCGCATATATATATATATATATATATATATATATATATATATATATATATATATATATATATATATATATATATATATATATATATATATATATATATAATATATATATATATATATATATATTAGTGATGGATCGGATGTCAATTTTCTAATTTGCGGATGCGGATGCGGATGCGGATGTCGAATTTTGGGAAATTGCGATGCGGATGCGGATGCGGATGTTGAATTTCGAAAGTGCGGATGCGGATGCGGATGCGGATGTTGAATTTTTTCAAAATGCGGATGCGGATGCGGATGCGGATGTTGATTTTTGTGCGGATGTTCCGCATCGCGCATGCGGATGCGGATGCGGATGCCATCACTATATATATATATATATATATATATATATATATATATATATATATATATATATATATATATATATATATATATATATATATATATATATATATATATATATATATATATATATATATATATATATATATATATATATATATATATATATATATATATAATATATATATATAAAGAGCTTTAAGAATTAATTAATATTTTTCCATTATTAAATATTTGTACGTAATAATCACGAAATCTTGTTCAAAGCTCAAATAATAATAATAATAATAATAATAATATAATAATAATAATAATAATAATAATAATAATAATAATAATAATAATAATATATATAATAATAATAATAATAATAATAATAATAATAATAATAATAATAATAATAATAATAAATAATAATAATAATAATAATAATAATAATTAATATATTAATATTTAATATTTATTCATTTTTCCAGTTACAAATTGTACAAACAAAAATCGTATACTTTATATGTATGTATTAATACATTACTGAAATGGGCTTCATGAAGGGACGAATTCGTCCTTTGAGCAATAAATTAATACAAAATTTAAATCAAACATTATTAAAATGAAGTTTATAACTAAGCAATTTATAATCTGGCTTAAGAAATCTTTAAAGATCTTTAAAGAATCTTTACAGTGTAGAGTAGAACGAAATGTAGAGTACCAATTAAATCTGGTTAAAAAATCTTTAAAGATCTTTAAAGAATCTTTACAGTGTAGAGTACCATTTAAATCTGGCTTAAGAAATCTTTAAAGATCTTTAAAGAATCTTTACTGGCTTTTATCTGGCTTAAAATCTTTAAAGATCTTTAAAGAATCTTTACAGTGTAGAGTATCTTTTAAATCTGGCTTAAGAATTCTTTAAAGATCTTTAAAGAATCTTTACAGTGTAGAGTACCATTTAAATCTGGCTTAAGAAATCTTTAAAGATCTTTAAAGAATCTTTACAGTGTAGAGTACCATTTAAATCTGGCTTAAGAAATCTTTAAAGATCTTTAAAGAATCTTTACAGTGTAGAGTACCATTTAAACCTGACTTAGGAAATCTTTAAGCACTCTTCAGTAAGATTCGTGTACTCAGATTTAAAATCTTAAATTTTTGCTACAGCAAATCTGAAATAATCACGGAAGTAGTTGAGCGGCTATATTATTATTATTATTATTATTTATTATATTATTATTATTATTATTATTATTATTATTATTATTATTATTATTATTATTATTATTATTAGATCCTCACGTGATTGTAAATAAATATCAGTAGTAAGATTCTTGTATTAATATTTTTTGTAAAACTTCTTAATTAAGTTTATTTGTAAAAAGGTGGAAAGCATTTCACTATTTTTGTATTGATGATAATTATAATAAATGATTCTGGGATTTAGTTACAGTTCTAACCTCTTCCCGCACTCCCTCCACCCCCTTCCATTCCTCTCCCTCCCTCTCCTCACTACCATATCATAACCCCTTATTCCAGAATTATATTTCAGAAATATATGCAGGTTTCAAATGTTTTTCAAACAAAGATGGTATAAAACATTA
>SEYY01020399.1:10000-49553 GCA_009176605.1 Armadillidium nasatum | reverse complement strand
CACTCAAAATATTATGATGCTGTTGGAAGACAATGCAAAACGCTGTCCATTCCGTTTTCTTTGTAGTTAAAATTTTACTAATGGTTTTTGTTGTCTTTTTAGATATCCAGTAATTAAAAACTTGGTAAAACTTAACCTAGTATAAATAAAACTTTTACATATGCAATCATAATAAAAATTCAAATTATGAATTAAAATAAAATAAGCAAAAGTTTTCAAGAGAATTGAGAAGAGTGTAAGTGATCTCCCATAACGACGACACTACATGTAAGTTACCGAAGCTGTTAATATTTTTTTTTTAATTTTCTTTAACCTTAAAATATTACCTATAAATTTTTTTTAAACCTTGCAGTCTCGAGGAGGGGACCCACAACTACAAGATCTTCTTCTACTGATTCTCAACGTCACTTACTTTCAACATTCCTCAAATACAATTGACGGGGATAAAGTTTTATTGGCCCTCAGTCATCAAAAACTAAATTCCATTAGTTCTCTTAAAAACTGTGCCTTTGAGAACTCCATTCCTATTGTTCAACTTCCTAAACTTCGTCTGGTTTTTCCATTCTTTGACTCAGTTATCATAATTTCATTTTCAATCATTCAATTCAGATTTCCCATAATAAAAATTTCGTTTTAAGAAACGTTCTTTTTTCTACAATTCGTTATCACTTTCCAAACTTTCTACAAAAATCCTAATATATATTTGCCAAAGAACTTACAAGATCGAAATTTGTTCTTGTAAAAAAAACAGTATGGCAGAAACAAATTAGAAGCAAAGTACCATGGTCCCTATCCAGTAGTAAGGTTTTCTAATGGTGATAATGTGTATATAAAAAAGAATAATAAGTGCAAAGTGAAAATATAAATAAATATTTTAGTTTAAGTAATAAAGGTGAATATTGAATAATATATGTGTTAAGTTGAGATGTATTGTACATTATTTAAAAAAAAAAAATTTAATGCAAAATTTAATTTGTTTACAATTTTTATTTTTTTTGGTATACTATTTTGTTGGAATAAGTTTCCCCTATTTCGAAAGTCTTTGATAGGGTCTTGTATATTTCTTTTAATTTACTATATAATCAAATCATGTTCATAGGTTGGATTTCAGGGGTGAATCTCCAGTAACCTGGAAATCACTCTCCGGTATCACCATATCACCTATAGAAGAAAGGGGTACATTCTTCCTACTCTTTATATTTGCAATATTTGGCATGATATTTAGGAACATACACTGACAATATTTGGAACAATATATCGATTATTACAGTATCGTTTCTGCTGGTACATGCCCAGCTCCATGATTCAGCAGTCAGAATATAGATGTTATTGAATATGATGTGGATGCAAAAGAAACTGTAAAGAACCTGTGTAAAATATACTATTTGAAATAAAACAATACACCATTATTGTATTTAAACCCAAACCAAATAATATAAAAACAAAAAGGATTAATAAACAGGTAAAAAAAAAAAAAAAAAAAAAAAAAAAAAAAAAAAAAAAAAAAAAAAAAAAAAAAAAAAATATTATTATATATATATATATATATATCTATATATATAATATATATAATATATATATATATATATAATATATATATATATATCCTCTGTGGTAAAGACAGAGGCCTACTAATTTGCACACTTTCAAGAACCATGTATCGGGGCATGTATGCACTTAATGATTAGGTTCTTATACTGACCCAACCATTGTGCAAATTAGTAGGCCTCTGGTCTTTACCCACCAGAGGATATATATATATATATATATATATATATATATATATATATATATATATATATATATATATATATATATATATATATATATATAATATATATATATATATATGCAAAATACAGTCCTAGCCTATGGCCTAGCTTCTTAGCTTTAAAAAAATAGATAAATTCTTACCTAATTTTTTCAGAGCCTTGTTTGTTTTTATATTATTTTGGTTTGGGGTTTAAATACAATAAGTGGGTGTATTGTTTTACTTTCAAATAGTATATTTTACACAGGTTCTTTACAGTTTCTTTTGCATCCACATCATATTCAATAACATCTATATTCTGACTGCTGAATCATGGAGCTGGGCATGTACCAGCAGAAACGATACTGTAATAATCGATATATTGTTCCTAAATATTGTCAGTGTATCATTCCTAAATATCATGCCAAATAATTGCAAATATAAAGAGTAGGAAGAATGATACCCCTTTTCTTTCTATTATGGTGATATGGTGATACCAGGAGAGTGAATTTCTAAGATTACTTGGAGATTCACCCCTGAAAATCCAACCTATGAACATGAATTTGATTATATAGTAAATTAAAAGAAATATACAAGACCCTATCAAAGACTTTCGAAATAGGGGAAACTTATTCCAACAAAATAGTATTACCAAAAAAAATAAAAATCTAAAAACAAATTAAATTTGCATTAAATTTTTTTTTTTTTAAATATGTACGAATAGCATCTTCAACTTATTTATCACATATATTATTCAGCTAATTCAACATCTTCATTACTTAAACTAAAATATGATTTATATTTATTACATTTTCACTTTGCACATTATTATTCTTTTTTATATACACATTATCACCATTAGAAAACCTTACTACTGGATAGGGACCATGGTACTTTGCTTCTAATTTGTTTCTGCCATACTGTTGATTTTTTACAAGAACAAATTTTGCATCTTGTAAGTTCTTTGGCAAATATATATTAGGATTTTTGGTAGAAAGTTCTGGAAAGTGATAACGAATTGTTTTAGGAAAAAAGAACGTTTCTTAAAAACGAAATTTTTATTATGGGAAATCTGAATTGAATGATTTGAAAATGAAATTATGATAACTGAGTCAAAGAATGGAAAAACCAGACAAAGTTTTGGAAGTTGAACAATAGGAATGGAGTTCTCAAAGGCACAGTTTTTAAGAGAACTAATGGAATTTAGTTTTTGATGACTGAGGGCCAATAAAACTTTATCCCCGTCAATTGTATTTGAGGAATGTTGAAAGTAAGTGACGTTGAGAATCAGTAGAAGAAGATCTTGTAGTTGTGGGTCCCCTCCTCGAGACTGCAAGGTTTAAAAAAAATTTATAGGTAATATTTTAAGGTTAAAGAAAATTTATAAAAAAATATTAACAGCTTCGGTAACTTACATGTAGTGTCGTCGTTATGGGAGATCACTTACACTCTTCTCAATTCTCTTGAAAACTTTTGCTTATTTTATTTTAATTCATAATTTGAATTTTTATTATGATTGCATATGTAAAAGTTTTATTTATACTAGGTTAAGTTTTACCAAGTTTTTAATTACTGGATATCTAAAAAGACAACAAAAACCATTAGTAAAATTTTAACTACAAAGAAAACGGAATGGACAGCGTTTTGCATTGTCTTCCAACAGCATCATAATATTTTGAGTGACCTCACATCTGGAAAAATAGCAGAAATTAGCATATATGAATATATGCTTACACCCCCTTACCAAAGTTGGTCTCGGTGATGGAGACTGACCAACTTTTCTTAAAGACAAGAAAGGCAAGTAGGAGTGTTCCAGATGAGGTATAGAAAATTACAAAATAGAGTGGATGATTCTCAAAACAAGACAATAAGCTTCCCTAAAACCTAACAACTTGCCCTTCCAACCTATAAAACGAAAGAAGTATAGAAACTTATTATTGGGGATCCGTTTTGGATACTTTGTTGAAAACCCGAGTAAGTTCCTGCAAAGCAATCTCTTTCGAGATACCCTTTTCTTTCGCAAACTTCCACATCTTTGATGTTTGGACAGTAGTGAAGGTAGTAAATTCTGATGATATAGTCAACATTGATGTTGAAGGTTTATTACCAGTCGACTGGTTAGTAGACTCTTTGATGAACAGCTCGACGTTGCATCTTTCTTCTTTGATTTGCTTCCCTCTGTAGTCTTTTAACCTTTGACTTAGAGGTAGATGCTGTTGATGACGTCGGTGGAAGAATTTCTGTTGTACTATCCTTTGATTTGGAAGTTGTCAAAGGACAATCCAGAAATGAACCCCTCTGCTTATTAGCGTTTTCTCCGTCACATAGTTGTGATGACTCGGAGGAAGTGGAAGGTTGTTCGCCCAAGCCCATGGAACCCATGAATGCCCGAGAGTAGAAAATTCTGGTCTCTGTTTTACCTTTGGTTTGCCTCTTATTGGTAGAGGGTACCGTCCGTGGTTGACTTGGACGATATTCAATTCGCCTCGGGATTCCTGAAGGTCCAGGAACCGACTCTTACCTCCTCAACAATCACTGAGGTTGTGGTAGTGGTTGCTGGGTTTGTAGTTGTTGTAGCTGGTCTAGAGTCTTGAGTCCGTCGGTTAAAGTTAGGTGAGACTCAAGATAGCAAACATTTCATCAAAGACGGCTTCTGTGTAATGTAGATCATCATAACACAGATCCAAAGCATTCAATCTATCCGATTTTCCCATCCAGAATTGATGATGAGGATTGCCTTGATCTTTCTTATTGTAATAATTGTCAGAAACAGCTTTCATGGAAAAGATCTGCTTCTTAAACCAAGGCTGGTTAGTACCTTGTAATTCAGCCATTTTTCCAAACATCTCACAAGCTTTTAAGTTTAGAAATGCTCTCTTGAGGTGAGGATGTTGTTCAAGTGAGGATATGAGGTCACTACGGCCTTGACGGTTGAGGAAGGCCTCATTGAATGAAGAGAGATCCTTCATGGTAGGAAGAACCAGATATACCTTCACGGCAGGGTTGAACTTAGCGGCAATTCGGTAATGGCATCCATCTGTACGGGAACAAAAGATAAATTGCACGCTGAATTCCACGTGATAGCTTGTGGGGAATTGTCCTCTGGGGTTGGAGAAATCTTTTTCCAAATGGAACAAGTTAAACCAAATAAATATATTTGGTTCACCGGTCCATTGGTTTTAAGAAAGTTTGTGAGATGTTGCCTGAGAGTTAGCATTTTTGCTCCTGGATGACATATGAGGGGGTTAGCGTTATAAATTTTCCGTAACCACTCCTTCATGTGATCCAAAACTCCAACCTTTGAATCTCCCAAAAACAAAACCTGCTGCATTCTTTCCATTCTTCTGAAAAATAGGAGAATATATATTTGTAAATACATATATCAAAATAAAAATATATGAAATAACCATTTATAAAATTATATTTACAATATGAATAAAACATTTCAGTATTTAATTTACTATTTAATTTTATATAAGCAAATTTTTATTTCATAACAATTTATTTTGTAATTTAATATCCAATTTAAAATAATCAAAATTCTTATTTCATGAATTAATTAAAGAATTTGTTAATGTTTTTAATATATACTAATTTTTACTACTATTAATTCTATGATTTAGGAAAATTGTTAATTCTAATTAATTAAGTTTTTACTGTAGTTATTATAGTAGTAATTTTAGTATCTTTACATTGTAATTATATGTTTTATACATTATTTTATATATTATTAACATGCTGTATATTGTTATACTAACATGCTACATATTATTGTGTTAATATATTACTATATTAACATGCTCTTTAGTAAATATATTTTAAGTTAATTGGCTATATAGTCTATTTTTATTTATTAATATGATTAATTCATTATTACGTTGTTAATAAGTGAGCTATTAAATAACTAGAGCTACTCTACAATTTTAATATTTTATATAATATATTTTAAATTTCAATTTTTATTTATTTTTATTATATTTTATTTCCATATCACAATTTATTTCTTTGTTTTATTATGCACACTACACGACACTGAACATGGCACTATTTCATCGTTCGCGGAAACTTAGCTTTTTCTTTGCGCAGACGATATTCCAGTGGTCGATCCATGATGTAGTCATGCTGGGGGCGTTTCCTTGAGATCGCAATCGTCGTGGAGAATGCTTTGGCTCTTCGGAATCCATCTGTTGCTCTTCCTCCGATGGCGATGCTTCCATTGGTAGTTGTAAATCCATATAAGTTTCCTCAATGTAAAACTCCTCTGGATCAAATTCTTCCAAAGAATCGGCGGCTTCATCATTGAATTCATTGCTGAAATTCAATTGATAATAGCTATCAGGTTCTTCCATAATAATGGAAAGAGCCTTAGGTACAAATCCTTCAAATGAATCTTGATCTACCGAATAATCCAAAGGACAAAACCCTTCAAATGATTCTCTAAAGGTTGTTTGAAACAGATCCTCTTCTTCCGGAGGTATCGTTAGATCTGTTTGGATGAATCTCGAAGTGTTTCTGTTATCTTCTTTAGACACTTCGGCCGATCTGTTTGATCCGGAGTTTGTCCGAGAATCTACAGTTATTCCTATTGTTGCGTCAAAAGATTCTTGCAAAACTCTGAATGAATCAGACAAGAATGATGAATAATCGTTGTCGATCAGTTTATAGATCTCTTCCTTAGCTTCCATTTGCCGCTTCCTCAACTCCTCCAACAAGTGATGATCCTCTTCAGCAAGCTGAAATGAAAAACCATCGTCGTCCTCCGGTAAAACCGTTGGAGTCAGCTCCGTGTCTGTCAATCACTTTTCATCTGATATCTCCCCCTGTTCTTCATTGACTTCCGCATGATTTTGTTGGTAATCTTCATCCTGTTGTGTAAGTTGTTTCAGTACATGTTGGCTGAAATAAAGATTTTGTAAGAGATATCTTTGAAAATCAACCCATTTCCGGAGCTGTGAAAAATGAGCCTGTATGACACCTTCCCCTTCATTGATTGGGTACTTGGCTATATCGTATGCGAGTGTTGAGTCGTATACTTTAGTAATCACGTATGGTCCCTTAAATCTGGGTTTAAACTTGTTGCTTGCAAGATTTCCTTGAAACAAAGATTTATACGCGACTTTATCACCAAGGTTGAAGGGTGAAAACTTTTCAGCAGGTGACTTCCAATATTGTCGTAAACAAGGATTTCCTCCTTGCACACGAATGTTGTTGTTGAACTAAGAAGTCACTTGGAGTTGACTTGATTGCTGAATGCCAAGTGTTGTTGTATTTTACAACTACTTGTGGGAGTTGTAAATCCCAATCAGTTGGGTTTTGTTGAATCATCATTCGCAAAGTCTGTAGTATGGTTCGGTTTACTCGTTCCGTAACTCCATTCGTTTGTGGCTGATGACTAGATGACAATACATGCTCCATGGCAAATTCCTCCAATACTTTGTTAAAAAGCACCGAAGTACACTCAGCTCCTTGATCAGAACGAATTTTCTGCGGAACATGCGGCAAGAACGGAATAAGTTTGAATTTCAACGTTGTGCTTACGGTTTTGGCAGATTTATCTTTCATATGAATTACGAAAAGATACTTGGTAAAGTGATCGATCGCTACAAGAGCATAAGAGTTGTTTCGAAAAGTTTGTGGTAATTGTAATAAATCAAATGCTAACAATTCGAATGGATAAGACATTGTTATCTTCATTACAGGCGGAATAATCACAGTAGGATTATTTTTATTTAGTTGACATGTCATACAAGACCTTACAAATGTCACGAGCAACATTAGCAAGTTTTGGATGCCATAAGTCCTCTCTCACCAATGCAATAAGTTTCGGTGTTCCTAAATGTCCATTTAATAAATGTAAATCCAATACTAACCGAATTAGAAGAGGCATGGATATTACCATTCGCGGATTGTTATCATTTTGGATGAAGATTAAATCTCCAAACAAGAAAAGATGTTCGTTGATATGGACGAAAGATTTCTAATCCATGTTCACGAAAAGTTGTGCTTTCGTAGGGATCCAATGCTCTCCTCAGTTTGCGAAGAACATTGTCCTTGAATTGTTCTTGAAGTATTACCTCTTCATCAGCACTAAATAATTCATCAAGTTCGTCGATGGTTAATTGACAAATGTTGACAATATTTATTTTGACGCTTTTCTTATTACACGGTTCAAGGTAGTTAAAATGTATACCGGATACATTTTGTAAGTTACATACATCTCCAGGAGTTCCATATGTTAATGGATTGTTGTCGTTGTAGAAAACTCGTACAAGGCAATTAGATATATTATCAAAGGCCAATATTGCTTCTGGAATTGGAAGTTGGCCAGGTAATATCAGAAACTTTAGCTTCTTCGTGATATTCTTGCCTTTAAGTTGATACTTAGCAGGGTGTTTGATAAGTTCCTCCGCTATGGTTTTTCTAATATCTATATGGTTATCGGGTGTCCCTTCCAACCACATGGAAAAAGATTGAAACAAGCAGTTTCCTCCTCCTGGCATTAAATGTACTGTATAGCCTTCAGGAACAAAACCTGAAGGCTGGACTTCTTCAATGGGGACAATTTCTAGTTGATCATTGTGATCTTCTGGAAGTGCCTCCACTGGAGATCTGGACAACGCATCGGCTACTACGTTATCTTGACCTTTAATGTAGCGGATGTCATAATCATAATCAGTCAAGTCACGCAGTGTGCGCGCGATACGTCCGTCAACGGCCGTCATGTTATTAAGATATACCAGAGGCTCATGGTCAGTGAAAATAATGAATTTCTTCAAACACAAGAATGGTCATAAAGTTTTAACTGCCCATCTCAATGCTTCAAGCTCCTTTTCCGTTGTAGAATAGTTCCTTTGAGCTTTGGAAAAGGTTTTTGAGATAAAGGAAATGGGTCGATTTACGCCATCAATAGTTTGTGATAAGACTCCTGCTCCAATTGACGAAGCATCAACGTGTAGTTCTAATGGTGGAGCTGTTGGGCTATAGTCTGGAAAGGCCAACGTCGGTGGCTCCACCAACGCTGATTTTAGCTTTTCGAATGCCTTCCTGGCATTCTGGAGTCCAGTTAACTGTTTTACCCCCGACTTGAGCCGAAAGTGGCTTACAAATTATTGAACAATCGGGAATATGTCTTCGATAGAAATTCACCATACCCAAGAAAGACCGTAATTGTTTTATAGTTGTTGGTTGTGGAAAGTTAAGTACTCCACTTAAATTTTTATCAATTGGTTGTATCCCTTCTGGATCAATTAAGTGTCCTAAAAATTGAACACTTTCACGACATAATTTAGTCTTTCCTGGCTTCAACTTAAAACCATTTGCTTGTAACGCACCCAACACTTTTCGCAATTGAGCTCAAATGTTGGTCAAAGGTTCTCTGATCGGATTATCAAATCATCGAGATATACCATTACTTCTGACCAAGGTATTCCTGCTAAGGCGAGCATCATACCTCTTTGGAAGGTTGCTGGTCCTCCTTTTACCCCGAAAGGCATCCGAAGGAACTCATAGTGAGCAAACGGCGTTGAGAATGCTGTTTTCTCAATTGAATTTTTCGGCCATCTCGATTTGATAATACCCCCTTACCAAATCTATAGTTGTAAATAATTTGGCTCCACTCATGTTGTATATGGAGTCAATCAAGTTTGGCAAGGGAAAGGCATCCGCTTTTGTGTGCTTGTTGAGGGCACGGTAATCAATACAAAGCCGTAGTTTACCGTCAGGCTTACGTACTGGTACCACAGGAGCAGAATATGGAGAGTAACTGGGTCTGATGATATTCCCTCTCTCCAACTCTTCACATTGTTCTTGGATTTCTTGAGCTAAAGGTCCTTGAAACCTTCGAACAGGTACATGAATTGGAATGTTGGTGTCCAATTCAATTTCATGTTGGATGTTAGTTGCTAATCCAACGTCTTCATCATCCATACTTAAAACGGTAGGATGTTGAAGAAGGTTGATTCAGTTGTTCTTTCTGCTCTTGATTAACATTAACCTTCGTTAATCTTGAACTCTTCAATAATCTTATCGCGAGTCCAATAAGCGATGCTTGATTCTTGTTGTGTTGAATCAAGTTGATGCCTATTTATAGAAACCTCTACGTTATTTTCTGGTAATGCTGTTGCAATTCCCAACACTTGCCCTCTTGGTAAAAACCTTGAGGTGTCCTTCTTATTGCAGATAGCAATTCGAAACGGTTCTTCGCTATTAACCATTCCGGTTACTACTTCCACTTCTACTTTTTCTTGTGGTTCCACTAACATTGTCGAAGTAGGAAAGTTGGTTCCTCGACATGCCATTTCGACATCTACGATCTTGAAGTGGTTAGCGGGAATTTCCACATTCCGTGAGTTGATGACCTCCCGATAGGTTAATTTCGTTGGGTCTGTTGATATTACCACGAAGTCATTTCCTTTTCTTTGGAAGAGTTGATACGTTGACATATCGGGTAATAAGGAATTTGCTCGTAGAAGCGTAACTCCAATGACCATGGAGTTATCCATAGCGGAATCTGGAAGTATGTAAAATTCTTCTAGAGTTGAACATATACCCCGTTTCGAATCTTAATCTTAAGATTACGAACTTGTGTATAGGAATACGCGCATTTCCAACGCCTGTGACCCTTGCGACCACCGATGGATATCGTTGTATACCATTCATTAATGAAACAGTGCTTTCTTTTATTAAGTTGATTTCTGCTCCATTATCTATTAAGGAATGGAAACAAGTTCCTGGATAGTCTACTACTTCTACTGCGACCATTAAAGGTTGGGTCTCGCATTTACTAAATTGTAGAAGTAGGGTTTCACCCTTATTGTTATTCTCCTTTAAACCATTGTGAGTTAACCCGGTTGCTAATGGGAGACTTGACTAACCGGGGACTCCTACAAGGAGCAGTTAACCCTTCAACCGTGACTGGCCCCTCAGTCACGGGGTCAATTAGTTTAAAGGACGCTCTTGTTGATTTCGCGCCGGCAATCCCCCAGTGGCGTGTTCATTCTCCTCCGTTGATGACCGTCTCGAAGATCTTGAAGTTCTCGAAGTTCTTCTAGCTGGTGGAGAATTACTTTGTTGTCTGGGTCGTCGATTTCTCCATTCCGGACAATGTTTACCTACATGTCCAGGTTTATTACATATTGGGCAATTTTCCGGATATCGTCTTTGTTGTTGTTGTTGGATTGGTCTCTGTGAACATTTGTAAGACAAATGCCCACTCTTTTTGCAAATAGAACACTTGTTATTTAAGATGTAACAAGTGTCTTTTGAGTGCGTGGTTTTGTCGCAAAAACTACACCACTGGTTGTTTTGTCGACGTGAAGGTTGTCGCGCACGATTATTCGGTTTACGTTCTTCCGACCGTCCCGAAGAACTAGAACTTTCGCTATTGTTTCACGGTTTGTCCCTTATGAACTTGGGACTGCGGTTTCACGTATTTTTCTTTTGACGTCGTTCCTTCCTTTTAGATGACTTTTTCTCGACTGGCGGTTGGGCATTGGAAGAAGAGTTATTCCAACGCTTCAACACATCCATCCACAACTTTTGCTGGGGTCTTGACTCAGCCACAACCCTAGATATATATATTACCTCAGGAACGGGTACTTGTGCATGTCCCTTTAAGTCCTGAAAGTGTCTATCAGCTAGGTTTACTAGCTGATCAAAGGAAACCTTGGTTGGTTCCCGAACACCACTCGTGATTTCGGAGATAACTAGAGATCTCCTTGTTGATCGCAGGTGGTAATGCTGCAAGAAACACTTGACGTAGTGTCTCATGTTCCCTACAAGCTTCTGCTGAAGTGAGTGGTGGTGTACGCTTTCCTTGCAAGATCCAGCAAATGGATAGCAAAAATCCTAACGGTTTCATTTTTGCGCATTCTAGCAGTCATGTAATCATGTACTGCTCGCTCTCGTCTGATGGTATCCTCATTGTTAAGCAGATCTAATAAGTTCTGATTAATTTCCTCATAAGACTTATCTGCCTTATTGAGTTGATGGTATAGGGCCAAATAAGACGACTGCAAATATGATCCCAAGAGCCTTAACCAAGTCCTGTTTTTGGGTTGGGTACAGGACCGTACAATATTCTTCAAATTCTCGGAAGAATACTTTTAAGGTCTTGGTCTGTGTCAGGGTTGAATTTTGCGGGTGGCACAGCCTTGTTAGATTTAGGTTTGTTGAACAGCTGTGTTGCCACATCGTAAATGTTTGGGAAACCATGGCATTGTGAGCCTGCTCTACGGCTAGACTCCGTTAAAAATTCCCTGAATTGATTATCCGTCATATTACCTGTCGAAACACGAGGTCCGCTCGGAAGATTTGTTATTGTCGGTAATGACGGTGGTTGGTGTATGTGCCCGTCATCTTCACGGTCTACTGTAACGGACGGCTTTATTTCTTTTGGCCATACCGACCTTTCCGGTGACTTATCAGTAAATGTTGGAACCGAATTTGCTCGTTCCGACAAGGAATCCATCATCATTTTGTGTTTCTCTTCAAATCTTAATTACATGTCACGCGAGTAACGAATAACACCCTCGAGCATAGTTTGTAATCTATCCACAGCACGCTGATCTACGGGCTGAAAATCGTGGACAGATGCTCCCCGATGGTCATCCGATGGTTCTGGTGTGGACACTACGTTAATATTGAATGGAGAAGGTTCGTCCAATTCAATCAACGGGTTCACGTTCAATTTTGACTCTTCATCATTGATATTAATATTTCTTCTCTCTGCCATTTTTGAGTTTATCGTTTTGTTTTCTTTTGTTCCCTTTCGTGATCCTGGCAGGGTCACCAAAATTTTTTCTCTGTTAGAGTCGGGCAACTGAAGGACTCGACAAAGAAAAAATAAATAAACAGATAATGATTAAAGGTTGATACTCACTATCGTATGTTAATCTTCTAGTGATTTACCACACAGTCGATTGGAGTTGAATCAAGCTGTGTCGTCCACTTCTCCTAGAAGTTCATGATCGGACGACGTGGGTGAAGGTGAAGAAGGTTGGATGAAACGTGGTAAAGACGCAATTCCGATCTTGAGCAGAAAGGAAAGATTACAGTGAAATTATTGCAATGAGGGTCAAAGAAAAGTGAAATTAAAACTCTTTTTATTAGTTGACAAGAATTTGTAGATAAATAGATGTTGAGAACAATTTGTAATTGAACAAAACTTCAGTTTGAGAACGGATAACCAGAACAAATAACTAATGTTGAAAGAACTTAACAGACTGGAATTATACAAAATACGGGCGTGGTTTTTATTTGGAAACTTATAGTAATTGAAGATTGGGTTAAACTCGTAGAATGTAGACAAATAGTTGACGTACGTAGTCCCCAGACTCGGGACTATAAAGATAACATTTTATAAGAATAAATTTTATTTGTATTTTAAAAAGTGGAATAAATTTTATTTACAATTTACATTAAATTTTTTTACCCAAGCATTACAATTATAAAATACATACGTGTATATCCATCGCGTTGTTTGGAGATACACAAGTGATGGAAAAGTTAAATAATTTAATTGGTATTTGTATAAGTCACTTTTTGTTTGTTAGTGTCAATATTGTTAAAGATGTCAAAGATTCTATATTTGTAATGAAATTGAAAATTGAAATTGCTAAATTTTTATACAACACTAAAAAAAATGAAAAAGGGGTTAGAAATTAGCTACAGCAAGAAAAAACATGAATGATATCTGTCAATGAAACTCGATTGTTTTTCTACAGTAGTCCATGGTTATTCTCTGGGACATATTTCTGCAAATATAACAAGAATTAGCATATAAGCATATGCTTATATATATATATATATATATATATATATATATATATATATATATATATATATATATATATATATATATATATATATATATATATATACTATCAAACTTGTTAAAAGTAACCACATGGTGTAAACTAACCACCTTCAAATATGTAAATTTTGATGAAATTTTTTTTTTGTGAAAAAAATTTTTGATTTTGAATTTTCTTTTTTGATAGAATGTTCTTCATATTTCAATGTTTCGTATAAAATAAATTTAAAAAAAAAAAAATTTTTTTTTTTGAGGGGTATATTTTTTTTTTTTTGCCAAAATTTGAAATTTATTCCCAAAGTGTACCTCAAAAAACCCATATTGACAATGAAAAAATCCATTAAAATGGAGTTAGAAAACATGAAAGGCGAGTTTTTGCATATAAAATATTGTAAATTTTCTTTAAAGTTTAGAAAATAATGTTGTTTGGAAATGGGGTAAAACTAACCTTAAAAAAAATCATAACTTTTAAACAATTTTCAAATGATCTACCTGAAATTTTCAAAGGTTGTACAGTTGGATGAGACACACATTTTTTATTTAGAATAATTTTTTATATACCTTACAATTTTGATGCTGTCCAAGGGGAAAAAAAATTTTCTAAATAAAAAAAATTGTATCTTACTCAACTCTGCAACATCTTAAGTTTTTTTTTTATACCCAGCAATTTTGTTGTTATGCATGGAATAATTGTAAAAAAAAATTCCCATGCACAGCAGCAAAATGATTGGGCATATAAATTATTTTTACAAAGGTTACTTAGTTTGGTGAAATAAACAATTTTTTTTATTTAGTGATTTTTTGTTTACTCAACTATTTTGCTGCTGTACTTGGGAATAATTAATAATTTGAAATTTTTTCCATAAACAGCAACAAATTGTTTGCAAGTTACACATTTTTTATTTATAAAAAATTTGTATACCCATCCATTTTGGTTCTGTGCATGGAAAAGTTTTTAAAAATCTTTCTGTGCACAGCATAAAACCATTGGGTATACAAAAAATTGTTCCAAATAAATAATGTATATTTCGCCTAACTGTACAACCTCTGAAAATTTCATGAACTTTGCATTGGTAGAAAAGAAAAAGTTATGGCCTAAAATAATATTTAAAAAAAAATTTTTTTTTTTGAGGTTTCACAATTATAGGTATTCTTGGGGTTGTAACTTTGTTTTTTGGGGCAGCTGACATTAAAAATTTAAATATAACAAAATGAATATTGATTATTTAACTGTCTAAAGGTTATTTATGAAGTCAATTTGACAAAGGTAATCTACCGAAAAATTTGCATTTTGCTTCATACACATTATCAATTTTTATTGAATATATCAGTAAAAAAAAAAATTTTTTTTTTCTTTTTCTTCAAAATTTGATTTACATCATCTATAATACTAGTCTTATCAATTTATATTAATAAAAGACACCACTGAATAGTCATTTTTAAATTGTTGTGTATGTAGTAGTTAGTTTCCCCCCATTTCATTTTTTTTGTCACTGTCAATTTTAAGATTTTTTTTTTAAAATATTAATTTGCATTTTTCCATATTCCTTTTTATGTAAAGATTTTGCTTTTGATCTCTTTACAAATTTTAAGCAACCCCTGCAAAAATTCAATCCACAGTTGGTCTTTATCTCTGTTTTTCTTAATTTGCCATTTACAAGTCCAAGCATAATTAATATTCTCATAGTTGATCCTGAACTTGCAGAACAGCAGTGAATTGCCATAGAAAAAATCACAAAACATGAAATATAAGGAGACTAGTAAATATAAATAATTCTAAAACTATAAATAAAATAGCTTAAAAATTTTAATGGTAAAAATTATAATTATTTACCAAGTCTGGGTCACTCTTAATTGTGTTACTCCATTGATTATGACTCGAGAAATCTTTTTGAAAATAATTTTTAATGTTCCTTCTTAAAATAAATTTTAATTGTTTTTGCCATTTATAATTGATGTTTCCTTTTATATTATTTCAGAAATATGACAACTGTTTTGAAAATTGATGAGAATTCATCAGTTGGTGCTAAAATTCATAAGATGGAAAGCATTCCTGGGATGTTTGAAAAAGACCTTTTAACAGAGTCTCATGATAGTGAAGCTTTATCACCATGCATTGAAAATTCTCCAGAGCCTGGAGGCAAAAATTCATCTGATAATGGAAAAGAAGAAATTTCTGTTCCACATGAAGATGGGGATCCTTCTGGTTACAGTGATGTGCTAGACATATCTCAGTTTCTAACTATAAATATGGCTGAAGGTGATTCATCATCACTTCGTCTCAGTGAATCAGATACTCTTGACAAACACATGGAAGAAAGTTCAGTAGATTCAACTATGATGAATGGTGTTGTTTGTGAAACTACTGTCACTCCTATTTTCCCTCGCAATATGTCTATCTTAAAAAATATTTTTGAACTAAACCCACTTAAGGATACTCCAGGACCTGCTCCTAATCTCAATATGTTTAAAGGTAAATTGAATTTTTTAGCTAAGTATTTTGTTATTAGTTTAATTAAAATCAATAACGTTAAACCAGGTAGAGAGCTGTTAGTTAATGAATCAGTGATATTTTCGTACTATGCACATTCAAATCTTTCAATTTCAATTTTCATTGCATTTAGAGAGTTGTTAGTTAATGAATCAGTGATATTTCCGTACTATACACACACTAATCTTTCAATTTCAATTTTCATTGAAAAATTAATGATCATGCTCTTGACCAAGTTTTAATTCTTTATAATCAAAACAAGTGCTCTTTTGTTATCTTATGATTCATACTCTATATGATAGCCACATACGTTATATATGTAATTAAAACTTCAATTGGGTATTTGTTATAATTCCTCCATTTTCACTATAGGGATTCACATTCATACCTTTTCTTGTTATGGTAAGCAGTAATAGGGGTGACAAAAAAAAAAAAAAATATATATATAATATATATATATATATATATATATATATATATATATATATATATATATATATATATATATATATATATATATATATATATATATATATATATATATATATATATATATATATATATATATAGAGTGATATTACTGAAATTCTACAAGTATGCAAAAATGTGTAAATCGCCTAATTATGAGCCGTCAAATAGTTGTATGTTGGTACCTTCAAAACTAAAAGTTTCATTCCAAAAAATGGCTTAAACTTTTTTTTTTTTTTTTTTTTTTTTTTTTTTTTTTTTTTTTTTTTTTTTTTTTTGAAATGAAAATTTGAATCATGTTTTATTCAAGCCAGTCATCAAAAATAATTTTTGGGCAAAACTATATGTGGATCTTCAGTATAGAAACAAAAAAAAGAGCTACCAATATATATATATATATATATATATATATATATATATATATATATATATATATATATATATATATATATATATATATATATATATATATATATATATATATATATATATATATATATATATATATATATATATATATATATATATTAGTGATGGATTGGATGTCAAATTTTGGGGAAGTGCAGATGCAGATATGAATTTGGATGTAGAACTTTCGTCAATTGCAGATGCAGATGTTGAATTTTCGAAAAAAATGTGGATGTGTTGAGGATGAGATTGCATACGCCTTTAGCATATATATATATATATATATATATATATATATATATATATATATATATATATATATATATATATATATATATATATATATATATATATATATATATATATATATATATATGTTAGGGATGGAGCGATACAAAAATTTTAACTGATATCGATAATTTTAAACCACCTTATATGATACCTCTAAATTTACCGATACTGATATCAATGTTTTTTTTACTGGACTCATGAAGGTTAAAACAAGATTGAAAATATTCAATGATCATAAAATTTTGGTTTTCTGCCATCTTTAATACCTAGCTATTTTGTAATCACATTGCTAGACAACTCTATCAATAAGTGATATAGGGTTGGTACCACCAAGATTTGCATCCGACTTGCCCTAGTGCATGGTCTATTTTCTTTATCAATTTCTATATCATTTGCAGTGTTCAATACAATTTTTATTTTGTTGAACACCATCTCTTCTTTTAGATCTAACCTCTTATTCTTGATAGAAACTTAGATGCTTGAGCGCACCATTTTCTGTTTCATCTTACTGTCTTTATCTTCAATTTTCAGCCAAAGGAAGTTGTTATGCATATGTGCACTGCAATTTTGTTTACTCTTATGTCTCTAATCTGGAGTCTTCTGAATTTTTCACCTTGTGGCTAAAGCTCTCTTGCCATTCTACATCTAAATTCATTTCTGTTTATTATCTAGTAATTTACTGACTGTCTAAACTCCAAAACAGGTAACATTCATTCTTTAATCTCCTTTTTCAGAAATCATATTAGGTGATTTCAATGTTCACCGCTACCAATGACTTTCTTCTAGCTTTCATGATACAACCAGTGAACAGGCCATTCAATTCTTCATCCAAAATGACCTTGAGTAGTGGGTGCAGCTCCCTACTAGTATCCCTCATCATCTTGGAGTTAAACCCAACATTCTAGACCTTTTTTTAAACTTCTAATCTTTTTCTATATACTGTCAAACTCTTATCCTTCTCTGGGTTCTTCCGATCGCTTCTTATGTTTGTGTCCTCTTGTCTTTTCAAGTCTTCCGCAAGAAAGATTCCCATGTATTTCAAAGAAACTTTTGTAGCATTTCGGTGCCCAAGCTGGTCGGACTTTGTCATACTACTTCGATTTCCTGTGGAATGATTATCGCTTCCGTGGAAGGGGTCCCTATGATTGTGCAGAGCACGTTACCGCGGTAATTCAATGTGCATGGAGACTACATCATATAATCTTTCCCTCTACTAAACCTTACAAACCTTGGTTTAACTCTGCTTATTCTCATGCTATTTGCCGCAGGGATGCTGCCTTCAGGAATTACCAATGTTTTCAAGCTTCAGATAATCATGCAATTTATATTTCATCACAAAATCGTGCAAAATATGTTCTTGTTCTTTGTAACACCAAAAACTCATTTCTCAATACAAAATGCAATAATTTTCCTGGCTCCTCTTCCTCTCTTTCAGGCAGTTTGCAAAAAATGTCAACTCATACTATGCCTCTTCTTCTTTCTTTCCACTTGTATTTTCTTTCAGCATAATTGCCGTTTTATCTTCTTCAAGAACTGAAGTTTTTGCTCAGACTTTTATCAATAATTCAACTTTAGATGATTTCGAAACTATACCTCCTCCTTCAACCCTTCCCCCCCTTATCAACTCATTTATGTTTAAAATTGTAATTTCTTCTAAAGAAGTCAATTTCTGTTCTCTCCTAGTTTTACACTAAGAAGGCGTACAGTACTGATGGTACCCCTCCTGTGGTTCTCAAAATTTGTGCTTTTTAGCTTGCACCCTGCTTTGGAAAAATATTTCATCTCTGTCTTTCTACCTCAACCTTCTTTTTTCGTTGGGGATGTGCTCATTCAACATGTGCTGAAAAACGGGGGACCTTAAAAAAAAGATTCTGGTGATTTTCTTTCCCTTCTCTCTGACTCTTGGCCCTCCTCTTTTCAACATTTCATTAAATCTTTTGGTGTTGCGCTAGGCATCGAAAGCCTCCACTGGAGCATTGCAGTAATCTTTGATTTTAAACTTCCCTCTTTCAAATTTATTCTCTATGATTTTCTCTCCTGTCGTTCTATAGCAGCCATTGTAGACTGCCACAGTTCTTCCTTTAAATCTTTTAATGGTGGTTTTCCTCAGGGATCTGTCCTAATTCCAAATTTTTTTTTTTTAATTTTTTTTAGAGTCATTAAAGACCTCTCCATTCCTTAATCACACATCCATTCCTATGCTAATGACTCCACCCTTCATTACTCCTTCCAATTTGAAAGTTGTCACTCTTAACAGGAGTTAATTGACGCAAGAATAGTGACCTTGGATCAGCTAACCTCTGATCTTTCTTGTATTTCAATCTGAGGCAGTGAAAATAAGATTGTTTTCAATGTCTCAAAAATTCAGTTCCTCTCATCTCTCTACTCGACACAATTATGACATCTTCGAAAACGCAGAACTTAAATCTTCTTCTATCCATAATTTTCTCAGTGTTTCTGTTTTTGTGATCTTAGAAGGAACACATTACTTTTCTTTCTAAACAAGCTTCCAAGAGGTTGTCTGTCCTTAGGCACCCTCGTAATTTTTCACACCACTCGAGTTGCGTGCTTTATAGAGGTGTTGTTTACACCTTTATGAAGTATGTGTCACATCTAGGATAGTCCACTCCTACAGCATTCCATGAAATGGTGGAGTCTATGACTTTTCGTCTTAACTTATGCGGTCATTAATTCTCTAATCTCTTTTTGCCAGTCGAATTGTTATGTCATTCTCTCTATACCTTCTCTATTACAGTGGACACTGCTTTTCTGAACACTTTCATTGCATACCTCCTCCACTGAGAAGGGCTTTTCTACACAGACTTTACCTTTCTCTGTCCAACTCTTTAACAAGAGACCTAACAGGTATTCCCAATTTTACATGTATTTAACTGGTAAAATCCGGAACACACTCCCTTTATATATTTTCCCAACTTCCTTTGACTTACACACTTTCAAACGCCGTGTATCAAGGCACGTGGGCCATTAACTGGTTATGATTTTGACTTTCCTCCAACTCTGCTTCGAAAAGTATAATCTTCTGGAGAACTCTGAGAAAATGTTTAGAGGTTACATGGAGAAGGTGCTAGTCCCACTGAAAGGATGAACACCCTTCGTAGGAGTTTAAATAAAACTCAAAAGGACTGGAACTTAAACCAACGAGACTAAAAACATGATCTTTTAGAGCACTCTAGTAGAGTGACTTTTAAGAGCAGATGGCAAAATATTCTGGTCTTACTGATAGGATGAAAACCCTTCCAGGGAAAATACGTCCACACAAAATTCGTGCGAAAGCAGGGCACCCCTTGTGCAACGAGGATAATGCAACGGTGGAGGAATGCGAGAGGCCAATTCCCTCGAGCGCCTGCCATTGTAATACTTAAAGAAAAGAGATAATGAGTCAGCGTCACGTCACAGAGATAGGGGATCGAGTTAGAAAGTAGGGGACAGTTTATTAATCTTTACTCAACCCTATCCAGAAGAAAGGAGGCGCCATAGCCCCCCCCCCCCCAAATGTGAGAACAGTACTCCATACAAGGCGAATAAGACCCCTATATATTTGGAGTAACTGCTCAGAAGAAAAAAATTCTCTCAATCTGAATAGAACTCTCAGCTTCTTAGAGGCCGCTTTAGCAACCATTGTGATATGTGGTTTACAAGACAGTTTATTGTTAATATTTAGACCAAAAATGTTAATGTTATTTACAGGGGAGACGGGAGAGATGAAGAGGATAGGAAAGTTGGGAGGTGTTTTGGAGAGGGAGATGTGAAGAAGTTCGTTTTTAAAGAGTTGAATTTCACAAGGTTGCTATGACCCCACTGAAATCCCATCCAGATTGGAAAGTTGAAGACAAGAAGCAAAAAGACGGAGCAGATTTGAAATGAGTAGAAGAATGTAGAGTTGAGTCATCATCATAAGAGTGGACAGAGTTAGAAGTGCAGTTGAGAAGATCGTTAAGGAAAAGTAAGAATAAAGTTGGAGATAAAACAGAACCGTGAGGAAAAAGAAGAAGAGGTCGCTCCAACTACAAGTGCCTTAATGGAACGATCTGAGAGAAAACTAGACAAGAGTAAGCAAAGGGAAGGAGGAAACCCAAAGGAAGGGAGTTTGGAGGGCAGCGCCGCCCAAAAGCCTTGGGATAAATCAAGCGCCGCTACACAAGACTCCGAAGTCCCTAAGGGCAGAAGATCAGTAAGATAGGAAAATATGTCATCAGTTGACCTCGTGCGTCGAAAGCCATACTGGGGATTTGAAAGAAGAGAATGAGACTCCAAATGTTTCAGGAAATGAGAGTTAGGAGAGTTTCAAAAATTTTAGTAAACACAAGTAAGACCTATATGTCAATAGTTAGAGTGGTCAGAGCGGCTACCTTTTTTTTTTTTTTTTTTTTTTTTTTTTTTTTTTTTTTTGAGATCGGCTGAATAAATGCACGCTTCCATCATTGAGGAAAAGTATTAGTATTAAGGCATAGAGAGTAGAGCTGAACGAGAACAGGTGCTATCTCAGAAGCATACTCCCTGAGAACACAGGGGGAATGCCATCCGGGCCACTGACCTTCCTGACGTTCATAGATTTCAGGATCCCATGCACCCGATCATGAATAATTAAAGGTAGAGACATGGGACACCTGAGAGGAGAAGGAGTAGGAGGGATGCCAGAATCGAGCAAGGTGGAATTAGATGAAAAAAGGAGGCCAAAGTGATTAGCCTTTTCAGAGGAAGTATTAGCCACAGAATCATCAGAGCGAATAAGAGGAGGAAAGGCAGATTTACAGAAGTTATCAGAGATATTTTTGACAAGAGGCCAGAAATTTTCTTCAGTACTAGAGCCCTGGAGGTCAGCGCACTTCTTTTTTATGAAAGTACTCTTAGTCCTTTGAAGAACATCTCCGCAACGATTCCGAGCTGAATGAAAATTAGCAAGAGTAATAAGAAAAGGAGAGTTTTTTCCATTCACGATAAGCATTGTCTCTCTCCCGAAGGACAAGAGAACAGTTGCCATCGAACCATTTATTTTGAAGAGCAAAAGATTTAGTTGAAGATGGAATGAATCTGCCCATCCCATCAAGGATCACGGCCCCAACCTTTTCAGCAGAGATAGAAGCGCCCCTCGAGACAAAGTAAGATTCACTCCAATGGTAGTTAGCAAAGAAGAAACGCATTGCCCCCCACCCCCAACAAACCCGATTAAAGTGCCAAAGACTCGGATTCACTTCCGAATCCGGATTCTGGGTCGCCCATCCATATATATATATATATATATATATATATATATATATATATATATATATATATATATATATATATATATATATATATATATATATATATATATATATATATATTAGGGATGGAGTGAAGTATCGGTAAAAATTTTGTATATATGAAGGTAAAGTATTTGTATCGGTAAGTATCGGTATATTTTAGGTATCGGGTATCGGTTTCTGGGAATTTTTAGATATCAGTATCGGTAAAAATTTGGGTATCGCTCCATCCCTATATATATATATATATATATATATATATATATATATATATATATATATATATATATATATATATATATATATATATATATATATATATATATATATATATATATATATATATATATATATATATATATATATATAATGAATAGTATTGGGGTGGAACTTTGGAGGGAGATGGTAGCCATTTTTAGAAAAGATTAGCACATTGCACAGATTTATTTAAAAAAATAATAATACATTTATGTTAAACCTATAAAATATTAGGCGTTATTTTATATTATTCTTATTTTTATTTCAGACACAATTCATCTTCCAAATGGAGATTTATGCTTGTATTGCTACAAAGTGATTTCTAGGCGCAAAATGAAAGCTCATTTAAGGATTCACACAGGAGAAAAACCGTATGAATGTGAATTTTGTAAGAAAAGATTTTCTCGTTCGGATAAATTGAAAACACATCGTCGGATGCACACAGGAGAAAAACCTTACAGTTGTTTCTGTGGCAAAAGATTTACCAGAATAGATCATATGAAAATGCATGCTGCTAGCCATGATTTAGATCCTGACAAAAGAGATTTGCTTTTAGAAGAGATAAGGAAAAAAGAGAAACCTAATGCGCCACCAATTAATTCAAAGAAAACCTCCACTAATCCTCCAAATGGTTTGCAGTGTCCATTTTGTCCTTCGAAATTTGTGGGAAAATATAAGCTTGACCGTCACATACGCACACACACAGGTGATAAGCCTTATAAATGTGATTGTGGAATGCGCTTCACAAGATTAGAACACCTCAAAAAACATAAAGGTAGTAAAGTTTGTCCAAACTATGTTCCTCCAACTCCTTTTCCTCTTCTTCAACTTAGTAATATAAGACCAGATCTAAATTTGCCTTTTCACTTACAACAACAGGTCCAATTTTTGAAAGATTTAAGTGCAAAGTTTTCAGTACCTGATAGAAATCCCTCCTTATCTCATATGAATAGTATCACTACTCACCATGTTCAACCAAATAGTCATTCACCATCGCCCTCCATACCTTCTTCTTCTTTAGTAAGTGAATTGAAAAGCAATGATGAGGAAGAAACTTTGGAGAAAGAAAAATTTGGTAAAGAAGTAGTGAGAGAGGAAGACAGCGAAGACTTACCTTCGTCTGAGAAAACGGAAGATAATTGTAATGAAGACTCTTCAACTTCTAAGACTGTTACAAAAAATGGAAGGTTTCATACTTGTGAGTTTTGTCACAAAGTTTTTAGCAAAGGTCACAAGCTCAACATCCATCGCAGGATTCACACAGGTGAAAAACCCTATTCCTGTGAGACTTGCGGAAAAGGATTTGCTAGAAAAGATCATATGATTAAACATATGAATGTCCATTTAAAATATCGACAGGCTACCAAGTCCCCTAAAAAACCTGAAGTAACAACTACGCTAGAGAATAATATAAATACGTTATTTAATATGTATGGAATCAATTTAAAACAAGAAATTGAGAAAAAATTAGCCAAAGCATCACATACCGATGACGATAGCTCTGTAAATATTCCTAGTGGTGAAGATAGTGGTGACTTTTCACATACTAAAACATCCTCTCAAGCTCTGTCATCTAAAATAAAAGAGGAAATTCCAGACATTGAGCAGACAGACTCCGTGACTTGCGATCATTGCGGGCAGGTTTTCATGAGTGTTGAAAGCCTAAGACATCACTTACGATCTCTCACCCAAAAGACTCTCTATTACTGTAAAATTTGCAATCGCGAATTTAAAGTTAAGAAAAACTACGAAGCACATATGTTAAACCATACGAATACAGAGCCTTCTATGCCAATTTCTGCTGAACTTCAAAACGCACGTTCAAAGCGTGTACAGTGTACAGTTTGTAATAAGTGGTTGGTGTCACAAAGTAGTTTGAATATGCATATGCAATCACATACTGGACAAAAATCGCATCAATGCGATATTTGCGAGAAATATTTTGTCAGAAAAGCTGATATGCACCGTCATCGTAAAAGACATCTGTCAATAACCTTATATCCTTGCAGTTATTGCCAGTCAACATACACCCGTAAAAATATATTAAAAGTCCATATATTAAAAAATCACCCTGAAGCACCTGCAAGCAAAAATGATTGCCAACAAGACTCTCCAGCTCATAATACTGAGTTATTTGGAAATAGTATCACACCAGAAGTTAGTAGAATAAAAACAGAAGAGGGGAATGAAGTGGATAATTTACCTAATGATACCACTTCATTGGAAAATCATGTTAAAATGGAAGATAATATTATTAAAACTGAATACTTTATGTTAGAAACTGAAGAAATGGAAACTCAAGAGTCCTTAACATAATGAAGAAATGGCTTGAATAGGCAACAGTAAGATACACTTTTTTATGCTGTTGGTGCCTACATATTTATTAGTCCATTTAATATATTAAAAATATAGTTTATATATTTAATTATATTTTATAAACTAGGCTATTATAGCCTCATAGTTTTATGAGCTTATACTTGTTATTTATGAAGATAAAAATGTTATAATATATATATATATATATATATATATATATATATATATATATATATATATATATATATATATATATATATATATATATATATATATATATATATATATATATATATATATATATATATATATATATATATATATATATATATATATATATATATATATATATTTGTATTTATGAACATGTAGGATAATAAGATCCCATAGTTACCTTTTTAGAAATTATTATTATTATTACTATTACTACTACTACTATTATTCATTTATATTTATGAGGTTTAAAATATGATTTTGTTCTTCAAATCAAATCTCTGAGGGAATATAGAAGCCCAAAAGAATCAGAAGATGAAAACTTTATGTAGAGAACAATCTCTTAAGAAGTGATGATGATGATGGCGATTATTATTATTATTATTATTATTATTATTATTATTATTATTACAGAAGGGAAACTCGAAGGGCTAGGTTTAAGGATGCAAGGTAATACGGATTTGTAAGGTAAAAATTAAGGAAGGGGGAGTAGTTTTAACAGTAAAAATTTCAATGTGATTGAAAGTTGGAAGATATAAAGGAATAGAGTAATTAATTCATATATATATATATATATATATATATATATATATATATATATATATATATATATATATATATATATATATATATATATATATATATATATATATATATATATATATATATATATATATATATATATCACCACCTCTCACGGGCAGAGCCCTATTCAAGGAGGGATTGTCAAAACAATATGAGAAGAAAAACCCTACAAGTTACATCTAACGCAAATTTCGTAGGTGAGCATTTATTTGTGATTAAATTCGGCAGGAAACACAGAAGATGGGAGTGAATTCCACAAATCAGAGGTGGCTCGAAAGGAGGAGGAGGCACAGCGGACAACCCTGGAGTAGCCTATGTTCGCGCAAAATTTGTGTGTAGACAGTGCACCCCTGTTGCAAAGATGAAGGGTCAAGTGAATGAGAAAGAGCTGGACAATTTATAAGTCTTTTATCCTTTGACTCAACTCTATCCAAAAGAGGTGAAACCTGAACCACCCCAGATATGAGAGCAGTACTCCATACAAGGATGGATGAGACCCTTGTAAAATTGAAGTAACTTCAAAGAAATAAAAAATTCTCACAATCTAAACAGAATTCTCAGCTTCTTTGAGGCTGTCCTAGCAACCATTGTAATGTGAGGTTTGAAAAACATTTTTTTATGTGAAGGCCAAGGATTATGTTTTCAACAGGAGAGACGGGAGAACCATCGAAGGAGATAGAAAAGTTGGGAGGTGTCTTTGAGAGGGAGATTTCAAGAAGTTGAGTTTTTAAGGAGTTAAATTTCCCAAGGTTGAAACCTTAACTCAGTTGTATGTACGTAAAGACTGGGAAATTCTATTCAGATCAGCAAGATTGGAATTAGAAAGATGAAGACGAGAGGCAACTCTAGATGCAAAAGAGGGCGCAGATTTGAAAGAAGTAGAAGAATGTAGGGTCGAGCCAGAGGCATATAAATGGATAGGGTTAGATGAGCAGCTGAGAAGAAATTAATGAAAAGTAGGATTAGAGTAGGAGACAATACAGAACCCTGAGGAATACCACTATTGATAGAAAAGGGAGAAAAAGTCTCCGTCAACAGCAGACGAAATAGAACGTTTAGAAAGAAAACTAGACGTAAGTAAGCAAAGAGGTGGAAGAAACTCAAAGGAGGGGAGCTTGGAAAGCAGTGACGCATGCCATACCCGGTCAAATGCCTTAGACATGTCAAGCGCCATCACACAAGTTTCCCCATTGTCCCTAAGGGTAGAAGACCATAAATCTGTCAGATAGGAAAGTATATATATATATATATATATATATATATATATATATATATATATATATATATATATATATATATATATATATATATATATATATATATATATATATGCAAAACCACAAGGTGACTAAAATTTCAAGAAACAATATTTATGAAGTAAAGATAATCAACACGCATGGGTATCAAAAGCTAGAAGAAAACCTTTAAAATATTTTTTGGGGGCATTGAAGAAGGAATGTGAAATAAACAACTCCAAAATACATGAATGAAACAGTTAATTAAAGGCTTAAAATTTTTGGCTAAGAGATGATTGTGGTTCAGAAGAATAAATTGAGAGAAATCTAATGCTTACAAAAAGCCCAAAAGAAAAATAACTCTATTCAAAGTTGTCATTTTGTTGTTTAGTATTTGTTGTCATCTTCCATATGCGTGGGATAAAAGTTACGATTATATTTATTACCATGATTATTATTATTATTATTATTATTATTATTATTATTATTATTATTATTATTATTATTATTATTAGGATCATCATCATCACTCAGTTGTCAGGGAACTGAAAAAAAAAAAGTTTCCATCAAGTTTTGCCTTGAACTTTGATTTACTTTGAAGATCTTGTTTAACTAATTTATATTTTTATGGTTATATATGTAGAGAGAGAGAGAGAGTCAAAGATGAGATTCGAACAGCTGTTTTCGTTTGTTTTTAATTTAGAGTGCAAATTAAGCTCTGATAAATATTCTCCAGGGATTTCTAGTATGTTAATGCTTTAAAGAGTCTGTTATCCTACTTAATAATAATAATAATTCATTTATTATTATTATTATTATCATCATCATCATTATCATTATCTTTATCATCGTCATTATTAGCATTATTATCTTTATTAACAACTGCCTTAAAAGTTTTTCAGATCCTTATTAATGTTTAGCAGTATATATATATATATATATATATATATATATATATATATATATATATATATATATATATATATATATATATATATATATATATATATATATATATATATATATATATATATATATATATATATATATATATATATATATATCATGGTGGTCGGTGGGATAGATGATCATGTACGTAAAGACAATTGCAATTGAAAGCTTACCATGCCAGGTAAGGTAGTGATCTGTTCTAGCTTTTATATATTAAAATATTGCATTGACTCATTCGCATGAAAAAAAAAAGATTTTGAAAAAGCAGTGACAGGAGTATGAAACGTTCTAACTTACGCACATTGTTATATAGGTCTTGTTCTAATTTGATGTTCATCTTTGTTTATTAATGGTTTTTCTCCCCAGTGAGGTTTTAAGAGTCAAAGGGCAAACTTTTTGAGCGTTCACATCTCTTAATAAGATTTTAATAGATGTTTTTTAACTTTAAATTTAAATTTTTTTTTTTTTTTAAGAGAAACATATCATTCCAAGGGATTGAACATTTTTTGATTTTGTATATAATAAATATATATATATATATATATATATATATATATATATATATATATATATATATATATATATATATATATATATATATATATATATATATATATATATATATATATATATATATATATATATATATATATATATATATATATATATATATATATATATATATATATATATATAACAATTAAGTTGGCTATGTATTATTATTATTATCATCATTATTATCATCATCGTCATCATCAGTTGTATATCCTTTCAATTTTCAAAAGATTTTTTGTTCTTCTATTTGCTAACCGGTTTCGTCCGCCAACTTCGAACATCAACATAGCTTGGATTCTAGAAGATGAATATTTTATTTTAAAATGTTAAGCTAAAGGTTAATTACTATTATAATTCTTGAAATATTATTAACAATTATTGTTAATATTTTTTTTTTTTTTTTTTTTTTTTTTTCATCTTACCCCAGGTAGGTCTTTCGTCCTGTCAGTAGGATCTTTTCTAGGAAGATCCTTGGGTTTCTTGGGCCCACGGCGGATACCGCTGGCTGGGCCAGGCCTATCGCGGATGCCGGAGATTTTTTCCAATCAGTTATAACAACTGGCTTTTCTTTCACCTTACCACTGAACCACTTTTAAGGTTACCACCTTACCACTGTACCAATTTTTACTTCATTAATAATTATAATAAATAATTTTTCAAAATTTATAATCGTAATTAACTTTTGGCTTTAATATTTTAAAATAAATTGTTCATCTTCTAGAATCCAAGCTCTGATGATGTCTGAAGTTGGTTGACGAAACCGGTCAGCAAGTAGAAGAGCAAAAAAAAATCTTTTGAAAATTGGAATAGAAAATCCAACCGATATTAAAATAAAGCTGAATAGAACTAAAATTATTATTTATTTTATTTTTATTATTATTTTTTCTATTCTAGTTTTATTCAGCGTTATTTTAATACTAGTTAGATTTTCTCTTCCAATTTTCAAAAGATTTTTTCTTCTATTTGCTGACCGGTTTCGTCCTCCAACTTCGAACATCATCAGAGGTTGGATTCTAGAAGATGAGTGATTTATTTTAAAATGTTAAACCAAAAGTTAATTACGATTATAAATTTTGAAATATTATTAACAAAGATGATATTAGTTTTTGAGCCTCACATGAGGAGTTCCGAATTTAAAATGATAGAGGCAAACACTGGTATGCCCCATATGTCAGTCATTCAGTCGCGCAACCAGTAAATGACGACGTACAGACTCGATTATTTAAACTGGCATACGATGGTAGCTAACCAAAAGGGCATCATCCGTCTTGAGAGAAATTTGGAGGATTTCATTAAATTTGTTGTGAAGCAATCTTAAAAGGTGGAAGAAGCTGGTTATCTTCATAATAATTTCAGTTCTATTCAGGGAAAACGCTGGTGTGTTCCATCTGCCAATCTGTCAGCCTCGCAACCAGTAAATGTCGACGTACAGTCAGACTCTAGTAAGTAAACTGGTACACGATGGTGACTAACCGAATGAGCATCAGCCATCTTCTTGAAAGAAATTTGTAGGATATTAATTTCACTATTAAACAATCTTAAAAGATGGAAGAAGCTGGTTATCTTTATAATAATTTTAGTTCCATTATTCAGAGTTATGAGCTACATTTATTTTTTTTAAATCTTTGCTAAAGCTCTGACATTAGTTATTGATGATTGTTGAGATTAAATATACAGTTAAAATTAAATATTATTGTTCTTTAAGTGTAATATATTGAGGAGTGATATTGAATTTTACTTTTTCTTATTGTGCATTCCTGTAGCAAATCCCCAGGTATTAATTCATTCAAGTAGATTGACAATTGCATTTCTTGTGATCCTTCACGAATATTTATCAAAAGTTCTTAAGTATTCTCAAAACATTAGGAAAAGATTGAACCTTTGAAGTACAAATTTTCTTACACAAACCTATTCTATATATAATGGTCAAGAAATTGAACTTTTTGTTACTTGACTGTATTCCTAATATATATATATATATATATATATATATATATATATATATATATATATATATATATATATATATATATATATATATATATATATATATATATATATATATATATATATATATAAATAAATTCAAGTGGGTGAAGACATGTTATGGTAGAAATTATGAATAAAGTGCTCCCCATGTACACAACAGATTGTTTTCATATTTTAACTTTTAAAGGAATAATTCTAGGTCTCTGAGAAGAGATAAGTGGCAGATAATCTTCCAACATTTGAGAACCAATGTGCTGCCAGTCTGTTTTATTCTCAAATAGGGCTTCCTCTCATGTTGGTATTTAAATTGACTTGAATTGCACCACGTTAACTGTTCTTGGGGAAACTGGTTGACCTCGTGTTGCTAGAGTCAGGTATCTTGACATGCGTATGATCGACCATACAAAAATAATTTTGTGCTATCCCATGATGACAGCTGAGCTCCTGACATGTTTTTTGCTGTCCACAAAGCCCTCCTGTACACCATATCCTCGGTGGCTGTGAGGCTATAACAGCCTCCAAACTGTTTTCCTCTTCAAAGATTTCCTATCGTATATCTTTTAAGAATCATCATAAACATAGTGACTCAGTCTTTGCTTTCTTATGTTAACCAAATATGCCATATAAAATTTAATTATTATTCGTTACTATTCTCTCCTTGCCTTTTGTTTGTCTTCCCTGAAGGCAGTTTTCTGACTCAGTATCCCTGTTCTCTGGACTGCAATGGTGACTCTTGTGTACCTACTCGTAAGCATTTATCATGAAACTTCCTTGTAGAGGAGAGGGGACACATACATTTGTCTTTGAAATGCTTCCTTTGACTTTCTTTACTACTCCTACTCTTACCCACTCATTACTTGATTTTTTTTTTTTTTTTTTTGGCCAATTATTTTTTTGTTCCCCTTATTTGTTAACTTTATTATTCTTTTTAAAAAAAATAAAAAAAAATTTTTTAACACTGTTGTGGCGTCTATATCATATTATTCAATCATATGATACGGGAGTTTCATCTTGCATCTCGTTGCAATCATTCTGTATCATGTTTTCTTAATCTTCATTTTTTTATTTATTTTTTTACGTACTAGTAGTAGTTTCTTAGGAAGGAGAATAAACAACACAGTTCGAAGGAAGTTTAATAATTCTTGTAAATAATGACTTTACCATTATATTATGTTCCACAGAGTTTGGGAAAAAACCTATCTTGGTCAATAGATGCCGACATGTCCAGATACATGGCGTTTGAAAGTATGCAAGTCAAAGGGAATACGGAAAACAGATAAATGGAGTGTGTTCCAGACTTTACCAGACTTTATGTAAGATTGAGCATAGTGGTTAAGTCTGAGAGTTGGTCAGAGAAAGGATGAGACTGTAGAAATGCGTGTCGCACGAGCTCTTCTCAGTGGAGGACGTATGCGACGAGAGAGTTCGGAAGATCGGTGTCCGTTGTAATAGTGATAGTAAAGAGCTAGTGACGCAACAATTCGACGGGCAGAAAGGGATAAATGAGAGTTAGTAATAGCAGGAGAATTGATGAGAAAAAGCCTCCATCTTCTCAAGGATAGTTGTATGAGTGGAACCACTCCAAATGTGTGAAGCATACTCCATACAGTAGCGAACAACGCCCATATAGAGAGCAAGCAACTGGGGTGAGGTGAAGTAATTCTGAAGGCACCTCAGAACACTCAACTTCTTAGAAGCTTGTTTAGAAAGAGAAAAAAATGTCATCTTTCCAAGAAAGAACACAAGAAAAGGATACGCCGAGAATGTTAAGAACAGATTAAGGTTTGAGTTGTGTTTTCAAAGAAGATATCATAGTTGTGTGAAAGATTGTGTCGAGTGAATAGATGGAGGAACTGAATATATATACCGGTATATATATATATTTGAGGTGTATTGGAATTCCGTTCCGGCCGTAATTTAAATTTTTTTTTCCGATTCAGGTTCAGGCCAGAACCGGAAATACTAATCTACTGAGAAAAAATTTACTGGAATGATTTTATTTTACATAACCCATTACATATATATGTTTTATGTACGCAATCTTATCATGGTCTTCTCAAAAACAACCACCCCCTCTTGATTTAAAAAAAAAAAAAAAAAAAGAAAAGAAACCGTCTTCACGACTCACCACGAGCTACACTGCAAATCTTCTCGTGGTCTTATTAAAATAAACAGTTCACGATTTTCTCCACGAGCCACAACTCATGATGGCAAAAACAATTTACTGAAATAATTTCATTGGATTTTAGAAAAACTTAAAGGAAAGAGATTTCTAATAATAGTTGATCACACTACAAATCACTGCCAAGGCATGTGGATAATTAGTAAGAAAGCAGAAGAAATTGATGGAAAAATGGATTAGTATATTTGGATCTTCAGAATAGATTTTTTCAGACAATGGATTTGAATTTCAGAGTGAGAAGTTGAAAGTAATGGTAGAAAGGTTAAACATCAAATTAAAAATTTGCAGCAGTTGAAAACCCTTGGGAGTAATGGCCAGTGTGGAAAAACTGTCTGGTTGATCAACTTTAAGAAGAAGAAAGTCGGAACATTTGAATGTATTGGTCTTTTGCATCTAGTAACAGTCACCGACAGAGGAGGTTATGCACTTAACCAAATGGTATTTGGAATAAATCCTTAGTTAAAGAACTTTTCAAATAATAAACTTTCTTAAATACTCCTTACACAGTTTTCATTGTGTAAGGAGCACACTAAATGCTATTCACCAAGCAAGAGAAGTTCACATAAAAAAGGAAGCCGGAGATAGAATAAGAAAAGTTTTATTGGAAAGAGTAAGAGAACATAAATTAGAAGATGCTTAAATTGGAGATGAAATATATTACTAAAGAGAAAGTGAAAAAGAGGACTAGCTAAGGGAATAGAAAGAGAAGGAAAAACAATGATAGTTAAACATGGAGAGACGTTACGTGAAATAGCTAGGATTCATTTAACAAGAATACATAAAAGTAAAACAGAATATGAGGAATTTGAAGAAAGGACGGTAGTAACAAAAAAGAACAACGAGAAAGCAGAGAGAATTGAGAAAAACGACGGATTCAGAGGAGTTTTAGAGAATAGGATAATAGTGAGTGCACAGGAAACGAAAAAAAAGGAACAGAAGACAATCAAGAAGAAGCTATTCAGCTGATAGATACACTGTCCATGAAGAAGGGAGAAAGGTATAGGGCATCTGAAAAAGAGAAAGCAAAGTGAGATAAATAGACATCACAAGAAGAGCAGAGAAAATGAGAAGTAGAAGATGGAGGTATAGTTATGACGTCGAAGATATTCAAACAGGTGAAAGAAAATGGATTGACTTAGGAATTTTGAAAACATAGAAGAAATTAAAGAAGTGAAAAAATATTGTTAGCTGACTATGACAATAAAAAGGTGTTGATGGTCAAGATAAATGAATTAGAGAGTTGGAAAGAAAATGCAGTTTATGAGGAGGAAGAATATTCTGGACAGATTATATCAACAGGTGGATAATAAAAGAAAATAAAGGAGGGAGAGAAAAGATGTAAAGCAAGATTAGTGGTAAGAAGCTTTAAAGAAACCTTGGATGAAAAATCAGATGCACCAACATAATCTGAAATACTGAAATTGTGATAAATTGTTAAATTATCCTATTGCCAGAACAGCTTGTAGTTTCTAAGGAAGGAGAATAAACCACGCAGTTCGAAGGGGGTTTAATTATTCATTGTAAAATTAATGACTTAACTATTGTATTAAATTATTCTTAACGTAATACATGTGAAACTCATTATTTAGGTCAAAAGGGTTGCCAATCTCTCCTTCAGCTTCCAAAAAATAATCACCATCTTCTCAGGGTCCTCTCAAAAACAAACGCCACCCTTTTGTGGGTTCCTTCCAAAAGTAAACAACTCACGGTTCTCTCAAAATTATACACGTGGTCTCCTAAAAAAACACAAACACCATCGCTTCTTAGTCTTTTTGCTTTAAAAAAAAAAGTTCACTACTCTTCACGAGTCACATTGTAAATCTTCTTGTGTTCTTCACGACTCTCCACAAGGTTTCTCGCACTTTCTAGTGCCCAATCCTTTTGCCACTCCCTGCTAACTCCATAGAATTTCTCAAACTGATCCGCTCTTTTTTTCAGCAGTTTTTGAATTTGTGATTAACGTAACCTGGAATACGAGAGTTAGTGTTTCTTAAATTATATATATATATATATATATATATATATATATATATATATATATATATATATATATATATATATATATATATATATATATATATATATATATATATATATATATATATATATATATATATATATATACACATATACATATACATATATATATCACACACACACCAACTAAGTTATATTTTTTTGTGTGTGGTTTATTTTTGAAACATACTATTCTTTCCCCCCAAGGAATTGGTTTCCTTCAAATAAAGTGCTTTTGAAAGGTAATTCAGGCTGTGTTGACCTAACATGAGATAACCAATAGCCAATACATGAGTGTCTTTCATTATTTAAAAGTCTGTCATGCAGTGGGCCCAATGAAAAGTTCATTGTCATATGGGCTGGAAGACTTGTACTGTATATCAGAGGAACCCCTGAACTATAGTCACGAAGAACCAATAACACTGTCAAGACTCTCTAGTGGGATGAAATAGTTGTTCAAAATAAATTACTCTTCCTTCAGAAGCTTTATTATTACAATTAGGAAATGTCAATGCTGCCAATATGATAATTATCTAAGCAGCTTCTAGCATATCTCGTCGAACTGCTGCCCAACCCTCGAGCAGTTGTTTTGGGTACATACATACATAACCACTTTCACCACTCCTTTTCCACCAGTTTGAAATACTCAGAAAATATCCATCCCACTAATGGGTACTTGCTGCTGCTTCAAAGTTACTATTGCTGTCTTGACTCCGGTAACTGTTGCAGATACGTTATGCTATTGGTTTCCTATCAATTCAGTTCTTTCTGCCACACAGGCATTATATATTTAATCATTTCACTTATGTAAATGGAATTGTGAAGAGTACATCAACAATCATATTTTTACACAATGAATATCATTCAACAAATACAAAGTCTCTGGTGCAGACATTGCCTCTTGCATAATGCCAACATCCACCCATCTACACTTACATAACTTGCTTTGTATCTACATCAGAATTATCCAAATTTTCTCAAATGATAAAAATAGTTTTGTGTGTGTCTTTTGGCCTTGAAAAGTCCTTTGACTACATGGAGAACTTTGAGAATAGCTGTCCCTTCTCAAACCTCATCATTTACCAAAAAGATCTATTCAGGTTTGCCTTTCAGGAACTTTGTCCCAATACTGCTTTGGATGTAGTTCTTTTGAGTAATATTTTTAATTTATTTGTCTATATTTCGATATCAGTATTCATGAGATAACCAAATTCTCAATTGTATGGATGATGTTCTGTTATATAGTTGAAATCATGCTCTGGAAGAACTCCAACTAGTAGTAGAAAACATTGCGGTATGAAGATGATACCTGCCAAAGCTAAAGCCATACTTTCTCTTAAGAAAGAAGGGAGAAAATGGAAATTGGAAATTTCTTCCCCCCAAATTTAACTTCAATCCTTCTAATTTACAAGTTTGATTTCTTAGTATCATCATTGATGAACACCTCACATTCTCACTATACATAAAGATCTTTCAGACATCCAGAATCTTTTATACAGACCATTCCCATATGATCATTCCAGTTATAATCCACTGTAGATTGACATACACTTTGAACATAATTATTTTTTCCAATGCCCTTTCTTATTTCAGAGACATTTAAGTCCTACCCTATATTAATCATTTATCAACACCAATCCTGCATTATTAATTCCGACTCGTGAGGTATCCTTCTGGAGCTAACTGCCATTTTCTTCATGAATGCAAAAGTTGTCACTTATTATATAATATATATATATATATATATATATATATATATATATATATATATATATATATATATATATATATATATATATATATATATATATATATATATATATATATATATATAAGCCAAACGGCCTCAAAGATGTTTTGTTTTAATATGACCTGGTATTCCGGGACGTAAATTGTAATGTTTACTTTTGTTAATATTGTTAGTCTTTCTACCAATATATTAACTATAGCATGAAGTGGTTATGGTGGTGCCTAAAATCCCCCAAAATATTTTCTATGATTTCAAAAATTTGTTCTTTGAAAATATGAAGAAAGTCAGCAATTGAAGAAATTCATTCATTACGCTCCTTTTGTTATACATGCATACCAATTCATATCTTTCACTAATAATAATAATTTTTTTATACCACCCCACACGGGCAGAACTTTTTTCTAGGAGGGAACATAAGAAAAATAATAATAATAATAATATGCCAACATCAATTAAAGAAGTCTTTCTTAGCAGTGTGAAAAAATCCTGTGGAAAGTTTTTAAACATTGTTTTTGGATATATATATATATATATATATATATATATATATATATATATATATATATATATATATATATATATATATATATATATATATATATATATATATATATATAAAATGTGTGATGCACATAGTCCAAATTTTAGGGCCGAGTCAGAGTTCAAAAATTATAACTGGTCAGAGTCCGTGTACAAATCTAAATCTGAGTGCAAGTTTTGTAAATCCCATGATAGTAAAAAATAATGTTGCCAAATATTTCTTAAATATAAATTAAAGTATATATATATATATATATATATATATATATATATATATATATATATATATATATATATATATATATATATATATATATATATATATATATATATATATATATATATATATAAATTAATGTCTGCTATTGGACTTGTACCAACAACCTTAAAGATGGTAGGTCTTGCGCGTTAAGGAAATAACATTGGAACTGCTCATGACGTCAATCCCAAAGGACCCCTCTCTACCGAAATGGCCTAGTGTTTAGCGCCCAAGACTTACCATCTTAAAGGTTCCTGCTTTGATTCCAATAGCAGACATTAATTTTCTATATGGAAATAGTCTGCGAGAGTCATAGCGGACTTTGAACTTTACTATGCAACTGTCTGCGAGAGATAGATTCGACCTTTGCCTGAGTTGCGGTCAGGGGAGTCCTTTGGGATTGACGTCATGACTAGATCATGAGCAGTTTCAATATGATATTCTTTTGCACGGCCATGGCCTAGTGGTTAGCGCGCAAGACTTACCATCTTAAAGGTTGTTGGTTTGAGTCCAATAGCAGACATTAATATTCTATTTGGAAATAGTCTGTAAGAGTTATAGCGAAATTAATATATATATATATATATATATATATATATATATATATATATATATATATATATATATATATATATATATATATATATATATATATATATATATATATGCAGATACCACGACTCCCGATCCAAGTCCTATTCGTGGAGTAGTTTTAAAAAAAATTACAAGCTCATACTAGCGGAAATCTCCAGGGTGAGAACAAACAAGTTTAAAGGGAAAATTAAATTTGGTGTGTAATATAAGTAGGCGAATGAAAATTTCGTGGAGCAAAGGTTTCTTAAAAGGAGGAAATATCACAACGAATGAGCCTAAGTTTCCAATTTCCATGCAAAATTTGTGTGAAGATGATAAACTTGTTATTCTGCTAGAGTATTATATGAAGTGGCATGATAGTGGTCATCCCACATCACCACCACTCACGGGGAAAGCCCAATTCAAGGAGGGGGTGTTAAAAGAATAAAAATGAAGTAAAAAGAGCACAAAATCCAAAAAATAAAAACCATCCCTTTAGGACCCACCTAACGCAAACTTCTTAGGTGAGCGCAGACGCGGGCTTTAAAGAAATTGAGATTAAATTCGGAAGGAAATACAGAAGATGGGAGAGAGTTCCTCAAAACAGAGGTGGCAGGAAAGGAGGAACCACAGCGGAAAAGCCTGGATATGCCTATGTCCACGCAAAATTGATGCGCGAACGCCGTAAAGGTGGAGATATACGAGTGGATAGTTCCCTCGAGCATTTGCTGCTGTAGTACCTATTGTAAAGAGACAAGGTATCAACGTCACGTCACAAAGATAAAGTCATGGGAATTAGAAAGCGGGACAGTTTATAAGTCTTTAGCCTTTGACTCGACCCAATCCAAAAGACGGGTGAAACCTAAGCCACCCCAGACATGAGAGCAGTACTCCTTACAAGAACGGATGAAACCCTTGTATAATTGGAGTAACTGCGTGGAAGGAAAAAATTATCGCATTCTAAGCAGAACTCCCAGCTTCTATGAAGCTGCCCTAGCTACCAATGTGATATGAGGTTTCCAAGACATTTTTTTGTTTATGTGAAGGCCAAAGATGTTCATATTGTCAACAGAGAGATGGGAGAACCATCGAAAGAAATAGAAAAGTTCGGTGGTGTCTTTGAGAGGGAAATTTCAAAAAGTTGAGTTTTTAAAGAGTTGAATTTCACAAGGTTGAGACGACCCTACTGGGAAATTCTATCTAGATCTGCAAGAATGAGAATCGGAAAGATGAAGACGAGAAGCAAAGGAAGGAACAGATTTGAAATGAGTAGAAGAATGGAGGGTTGAGTCATCGGCATTCGAATGGATATGGTTAGATGAACAACTGAGAAGATCATTAATGAAAAGTAAGAATAGAGTAGGAGACAAGACGGAGCTCTGAGGAACACCACTATTGACAGGAAAGGAAGAAGAAGTCGCTCCATCAACTTACCTTTATAATATCTATTAAAAGTGAAGCAGTCAAGAATCTTGTAGCTAGCATAGATATATTGTCAAGGAAGTTCGTAAGTAAAGAACTGTTTTTAAGTCATATAACCTTGGATTCAACCTTATTCAAAAGATGATTGGATCTAAGGCTCTTTCGCTTTTCTCATATGTATATCAGTACAACTTCAAACAATGGTAAAAGAGATCTTTAAATAGT
>SEYY01020399.1:0-5000 GCA_009176605.1 Armadillidium nasatum | reverse complement strand
TTTATATAAATATTTATTTCCAGCCTAAAAGGAACGAACTTCTGTTCACGACTGTACCTTTTCGGTTTTTCCCTCAAAAAATGCCACTACGTCCTTAATCTTAAAATGGGGAATTTTAACCTTGGGTATTTCTTCTTTCTCCCCAACCTTTTCCTTTCCTGGCTTGGGGATTTCAGACTTTGAGATGTTTTCTTAAGAGTTATAAACCGTTTCATTTCTTTGCTTCCTTTGTCCCCCAATCATTGACTCCTATCCTTGGGGGAAGGGTCAGTATTTCGTTTTACAATCCTTCGAATGTCAAAACTGCTTCCAATAGAAAATAATTTTGTCTTTGTCTGTCGTAGCACTATTGTTTAGTTGGATATATCCTTTTTTCTCAATTAATTTCCAATTTTTTTTCAATTAATTAAATATATTTAACGAAGGGTGTTGTTCCATTAAAATGTCACTCTGTCGGGAAGCCAAACTTGTTCAGTGAGGAACGCTGTTTTTAAAGAAGATAACGTCACAAACACTTTTGCTTCTTTTTAATATTTTTAATTCCTTAATTCTAATTACAAATACACAAATGATTTAACAACAATAAAAAGGATTAATTTTTCTTCAATATTTGTTAGTTTTAAAAGCACTGTGACTCTCCGTACCCTTATTATTTTCCTTGTGATTTCATGGTTTCTTATAATTCACTAATAATAAATATATGGTAATTAAATAATGGTCTTATCGTTTGACTCGCCTCCCCAGGCAGGTTCTGGGGTAGCTGTATCCGATGCCAAACTGTCGCGTTCCCCCGCTGCAAGTCCCTTCTCAAGCGAGAGAATTCCACTTCATAAGAGAGCCCGTTTCTCATTGGCTGATTCAAATGGCATCATTACTTTGGTTATAAGATCATTATATTAATTCAATATTTTGATTAATTAGTCTAGAAATCTAGCATCATCAAGGATCAATGATAATATCATCTTCATAATAAGCCAATGATATTATAACAATTATTGAATAAAAGAAGAGAATGCCCATTACAGATGTTGTATCCAATTTTCCTTGCATATTTCGCCGATCTTATGATAAAGACCGATTCCTCACCAGCACTCGTCATAACCCTTCCTTCATTTATATACATCTAGCTCAGGCACAAACAAACAAAAACGTACATCCACATACTCACTTATTTTCCAGTATCAGGGATCTTAGCTGCCGTTGAAGACATTTAAATATATACTGGTAAACGTTACACTCAACTAAATAAATAAAAAGAGACAAACGTGAATACATATTGATGAATGAAGCATACACAAGCCCTGGTAGAAACTTCATAGGCTATTGTCAAGATATTATTATTGTTATTATTATTATTATTATTATTATTATTATTATTATTATTATTATTGTTATTATTATTATTTATCCATATGAACTTATATATTAGATCCCATTACACTCGATCCATATGAAGAGCCAACAAACTTAGCATCGAAAGAGGGCAAACTCCATATTTCTTCATATGCTGAATCCCGTTTATCATGCTTTCTCTACATATGTTACCGATCCCCAATGATAAAGAGCTAGTCCTCACCAGCACTCGTCATAAATTATATAATATATATATATATATATATAATATATAATAAAATATATTATATATATATATATATATATATATAATATATATATTATATATATATAATATATATATATATATATATAATATGCACTTATCCCGCATGATGCAGGGTGGTGTCGATTGCAGAAATTAGCATTCCTGCAATCGTACATGGGAATAAAACCTTGTTGAAAAGGTTCCCATCCTTTAAAACCATGCGAAGAACTAATCTCATTGACTGACTGCGACGAAATAATCATTCCTTATTGACAAGAAGTTAAAAAAAAAAAAATTCTTTTTTTTTTTCTTTAATATTTAATTTTCAATTAATTGCCAAAAGTACTTTGAACCGAAAGATAAGTTGCTTCACAATTTTTTTAATTAATCTTTTAATTTGCTATTTAAAAAATACTGAAATATAAACGAAATAATTTTTTAATTGGTCAATATCATTCTTCAAGTATACTTTCACACAAACTCTGCAACTTCAGGAGAAGATCTTTGATGTACATCCATAGTCTTCTCTTCTCTTCTCTTCACCTCTCTTCTCTTGTCTTGTCTTGACTTCTCTTCTAACTTCTTGTGATATTCCTAACTTTCTTCTTCCATCTGCTTCCAAGCACATCCACTCACTCTCAACGAATATATATATATATATATATATATATATAATATATATATATATATATATATATATAAGTATATATATATAATTATCTTATATATATATATTAAGGTGGCGGATATCCGCATCCGCATCCCAACTGCGGATATCCGCATCATTTTTTCCATATCCGCATCCGCCGATAGTTTTGAAGAAAACTAAGCAACAAACAATTATTAAAAGTTTAGGAAATATGAAAAATGGGATAAAAATGATTCAAATCAATATAATAATATAATTGCTGAAATGATAGTTTTAGATGATTTGCCATTCACTCATGTAGAAGATTTAGGCTTTCAAAGATTGAAGGAAGAAGCTTCATAACAGTATGTGTTAAAGCAAAGAAAGTTTTACAGAGACTTGATATGTGGGAAATGTATTCGGCGGTAGCAAGTAAAATAGAATCAACTGTATCATCCCTAGTTAAGACATGCAATGGATCATTTACAGTTGATGAATGGTCTGACAGCACATCTGAAGTTTCTCTTTTATCTCTCACGTATCATGCAATCGATAAAAACTTTCAAAGGCAAAACTTTGTATTGAATGCAGAACCTCTTTCTGAGCGCCATACAGGCGACTATCTTGAAACTGTATTTGAAAAGATGCTGACAAAATGGAAGATTTCATTAAATGAAGTGCACTGCGTAGTCAGGGATTCGGGCACAAATATAAAAAAGCACTTTCTCTTCAAGAGTGAAAAATGTAGATTGCTTTGGCACACCAAACTCAGATAGTAGTAAAAATTCCATTATGAGTCAAAATGTGTATCCGATTTAATAACCAAAGGTAGGTTAATTGCTACTTATTTCAATCACTCCGTTGTAGCCAAAATGAGCTGAAAAAATACAAACAAGATTAAATGTTCGTCCACTTTCTGTCATGCAAGATATTCAAACACGCTGGAATAGTAGTTTGCATATGCTTGAGAGGATGAGCGAAATTAATGAGGCCATTTGCCTTTATGCTTCAAGGAGCACAAAATAAAGCCTCTAACAGCTGAGGAAAATGACATTAAATAATTGTATATTCTTAAGCCTTTTGAAGAATTAACAAAGACATAAGTTCAGCTGAATCATGTTTTGTAGATGGATACCACTTGTTTCAACATTGAAAGTTGTGTTAACAAATGTTAATTCTAAGGGAGTTTCAAGGATAACTGAAACATTAATAAAGGAGATAAACGACAGATTTGAAAACCTGGAAAATGATGATGCTTATACAATTGCAAACTTTTTAGATCCTAGGTACAAAACAAAATTTTTTAAACCATTTGTTTCTCAGAATGTTAAAATCAAAATTAGGATGCTTATGCGATGAGATGATAGAACAGCTAAAATAACGCCTTTCAAGAAAAAGCAAAAGCTCTCAGATACAAAAGAAACAAAATCTGTTAGCTTAAGCATTGCTAAATCAAGAAAGATCTTCTAGCTTATGAAGAATCACAGTATATATAGTATGGAGGCATAAAGACCAATTAAAAATGGCAAGGATATTTTATTAGTGTTGCTAGTATCATATCATTTACGACGAAAAGCTACTTTCACCTATATTTCTATAATACCAATTATTAATATGGAATATGAAACTGTATAGTATTAAACTGATAGTATATATATATATATATATATATATTATATATATATAATTATATAATATATAATCATATATATATATATATATATATATATATATATTATAATTTATATATAATTATATATAATATATATATATATATATATATATATATATTATATATATATATATATATATATATATATATATATATATATATATAATATATATATATATTATATATATATATATAATATATATATATATTTATATATATATATATATATATATATATATATATAGTATATATAATATATTATATTATATTATATTATATATATATATATTTATTTATATTATATATATATATTTCAAAAATGGTGGAGGTTGGGGAAGGGGTGGTGCGGGGGATTTGGATATTATATTTTTTAAGAATCTATGGCAAAAACTCTTAAAAAATTAAAATCCGCATCGGTATCTGCGCAATTGAATTATCCGCAACCGCATCCGCATCCGCGGATAGTAAAAATACTAATCCGGTCCATCCTCTATATATATATATATATATATATATATATATATATATATATATATATATATAATGTAATATATATATATATATATATTTATATTGCCCTGTCTTTTCAAATCTTCCGAAAGAAAAGCCTCTGCCGTTTCCAGCATTTCGGTGCCACTAACTGGTTTAACTTGCGGTTGTACTTTTCTGATTTCTCATGGAATGATTACTCTTTTCGTGAGAGGGGTCCCGCGGAGTGTGTAGAGCTCAAAACCAAGGTGATTGTCTCTAATAAAACTAACAAACCTTGTTTAGCTCTGCTTGTTCTCGTGCTATCCACCGCAGGGATGCTGCAATCTGGAATTACCGTCGTCTTCAAACTCCAGAAACTTATGAAACTTATATTTTAAGAGGAAAAGCACAAAATCTACTCTCCGTAACACCAAAAACTTATTTCTCCGTTTAAAAACGGAATAATTTTTCTGGTTCTTCGTCCTCACGCCTATTCTGGCATTTTGCAAAAATTTTAAACTCTAACTTTGTTTCTCCCTCTTTCCCTACTTTAGTATCTTCTGACGGTTCGGCTGTAGTACTTCCTTCCACTAAAGCTGAACTCTTCGCTCAAACTTTTGCTTCTAATT
>SEYY01020398.1:10000-42500 GCA_009176605.1 Armadillidium nasatum | reverse complement strand
TAATATTTAAATAATTTACCAAATTAATAATAATAATAATAATAATAATAATAATAATAATAGGCCACTTTTAATATATATACATATATATTTTAAAGAAAAATTCTGTTATGGTATCTTTTCTTTAATGGAATTACGTCGACAACCAGATAATAATATGAAGGTAAATAATAATTTACCAAATTAATAATAATAATAATAATAATAATAGGCCACTTTCAATATATATACATATATATTTTAAAGAAAAATTCTGTTATGGTATCTTTTCTTTAATGGAATTACGTCGACAACCAGATAATAATATGAAGGTAAATAATAATTGGATAGAATATCACATTAATTCTTGTTTTTTAATGAAAGAATACATAAATAATGTAAGGTAGTGTAGTTCGTAACCGAGAACTCTCTTCGGAGATGTTTCGTGAGTTCAACAACCTTTATATTATAATTGTAGAGGATCTTTATTTGGTAGGTTATCTTGAGGAATTCATATGGTCGTTTAAATTTCTTTCACCTCCACCTTTATGGCTAGAGATTTAATTTACCTCCACCTTTATGGCTAGAGATTTTAATTTCGATATTTCTTCTTCTCGACCATATCTTTTATAGATCTTTCATCTCGTTGAATCCTCTCGTAGATTGTTCTTTTCCATAATGAATCCTCAGATTGATTGATTCTCATATGAATTTCTTGACTCTTTATCTTCGTAGATGTTAAGTCCTCTACGATCAAAATTAATAACTTAAAAATTATTTTACAATCTAAAAAAGTTAACAAAATTATAAATTTTGAAGCTCCATTTTATGAATGCAAATAAATATATTTTCATTCATAAAATTAGATCTATCACACGATACATTTTTAAGAAAGACAAAAGAAAGTTCATTTCTATATAGAAATAGAACTTTATATGCCTCCCTTCCAAAAATGTATCTTGTGTCCAAAGATATTACAAGTAATCGTCCAAAATTTTGGCTAAGTACTTTTCTTCTTCAGATGAGTTTGAGAGATAATACATAACATAATATATAATCATTAAATATAAAAAAAGGGATAACTATTATCTGCATGCATATCAACTAAATAATCCAGAACACCCAAAAATAATCAAGAGAACTAGTTATTGATCCATAACCATTCTCCGGCCCCTGAGTACAATAGTGACGGAGCTCCCACTATTGTAGTCACTGCAGTGCGTGAGCAACTGTGAGCAGTTTCACATGGCGTACCCCCGAAGGTGGCATAGCCATTGAACCAAAGTTCGTGTGAAAACTTTTCTGCGGAGCCATTACATGATGAACCAGGTTTTCAAGCTGTTCCATCAAATATAAAATCTCTTAAGAGAACTTCATGGCGTGTTCTTTCATCACGACGAATGCAGCCTATACAAGTAGATAAATCCTGATGAAAATATAACGATAGAAATAAACATCAGTGTCCCTCTCTCAGTATCAAATTTAGAAGAAATTTACTAGGTGTTTCTCATCTTTCTGGTTGTTTCGGTCTTCTGGTTGTTTCGGTCCTTCTGGTTGTTTCGGTCTTTCTGGTTGTTTCGGTTCTTCTGGTTATTTCGATTATTCTGATTGTTTCGGTTTTTCTGGTTGTTTCAATCTCATTAGTTGTTTGTATCCTTCTTGGTTGTTTCTATCTTTTCAAGTTGTTTCTATCCCTTTGGTTGTTTCTGTCCATCGTGGTTGTTTCCTATCTCATCTGTTAGTTGTTTTCGTCCCACCGCTTGCTAACCAATTTAAAGAAAAATTCTGTTATGGTATCTTTTCTTTAATGTAATTACGTCGACAACCAGATAATAATATGAAGGTAAATAATAATTGGATAGAATATCACATTAATTCTTGGTTTTTAATGAAAGAATACATAAATAATTTAAGGTAGCGTAGTTCGTGACCGAGAACTCTCTTCGGAGATGTTTCGTGAGTTCAACAACCTTTATATTATAATTGTAGAGGATCTTTATTTGGTAGGTTGTCTTGAGGAATTCATATGGTCTTTTATATTTCTTCTGTAATATATTTCTTTCACCTCCACCTTTATGGCTAGAGATTTAATTTACCTCCACCTTTAAGGCTAGAGATTTAATTTACCTCCACCTTTATGGTTAGAGATTTTAATTTCGATATTTCTTCTCGACCATATCTTCTATAGATCTTTCATCTCGTTGAATCCTCTCGTAGATTGTTCTTTTCTATAATGAATCCTCAGATTGATTGATTCTCATATGAATTTCTTGACTATTTATCTTCGTCGATGTTAAGTCCTCTACGATCAAAATTAATAACTTAAAAATTATTTTACAATCTAAAAAAGTTAACAAAATTATAAATTTTGAAGCTCCATTTTATGAATGCAAATAAATATATTTTCATTCATAAAATTAGATCTATCACACGATACATTTTTAAGAAAGACAAAAGAAAGTTCATTTCTATATAGAAATAGAACTTTACATGCCAATTTGTAAAATGAATTGTTACAACGTTATATTGAGGGAGAATAAAATCTTCTGGATAGCACATCTTTACCTTTAATATGTACATATATACAAGAATGTTGTTTGTAAAGAAACTAATATGGTAGCGTAAAGTATAAATAGCCGAGAACTCTCTTCGGAGATGTTACGATGAGTTCACAACATTCATTATAATAAGTAGATCTGATCTGTAAATATCTTGAGGATTTATAGAAGATTGAATGTCGAGATTCTTCGGCCGTCTTTCTTGATATCAAATTATTCTTAAACAAAATTTCATCTCCCTATCCTCTTAGAGTAATAGGTTAAGAGATGTCCCTTCACCTTGTGGCTAAAGAGAATTTTGTTTCTTCTATTAGTTGTTTCGTCGACTCTTCTCTTCTTTCAATTGAATCTCTTGTAGATTTCTCTTGTTAGTTTTTCTTGTTAGTTCATCTTCTTATTAATTGATCCTCTTGTTAATTCATCTTGTTGATTCTCTTGTTGATTGATTCTATATAAATTTATCATCCCTTTTATCTTCGTAGAGATTAAACTCTCTACGAGATTTTATCAACTTAAAATAATTTTGATGATAAAAATCTAAAGAGTTAACTAAAAATAAATAAAGTTTTGAAGTGTGGAATCGCATTTGGATACATTTAAAAAAACAAACATAAAAGGTACATTTTTTTATCAAAACTTAACTTTTACATATCTCCCTTCGAAAAGAAAATGTATCCAAAGAAATGAATCCTTAAAAATTTGAAAAATAATATCAGTGAAGAAAAGTTATTTGACACAAAGTTCCAAAAAAAAAAAAAAGATGAATTCTGAGAAAGAGAATGACATAAATATTAAATTAATGAACAAAAATAAATATCACAAGTGCATAATCAAAAAATCCAGAACACCCAAAATATCTTCTGTGAAAAAAATCAAAGGAACTAGTTATAAAAACCATTCCCCGACCCCTGAATACAATAGTGCGGAGCTCCCACTATTGTAGTCACCATAGAGCGTAAGCAACTATGAGCAGTTTCACAATGGTGCGCCCCCGTAGGTGGCATAACCATTTGAACTAAGTTCGCGTGAAAACTTTTCTGCGGATCCTACCATGATGGATCAGGTTATTAAGCTGACCTCACAAAAATATATATATATATATATATATATATATATATATATATATATATATATATATATATATATATATATATATATATATATATATATATATATATATATATATATATATATCTAACTGATCTCCATGGTGTGTTCTATCTTCACCGAAATGCAGTTATGATAATCTAAGGAAGAAAAACAACTACATAAAAAGAATAGTAGTCTCTCTCTCAAAATTAATCTAATCTTCTTTTAGAGAAGATTTAACTTAAGTGATTTGAAGAACTTTTAAAGATGAATAATAAAAATTTTGAATAAGTCTTCCTTCTTGAATTCTATTCTGGAGACACGTCGTCACCTCTTTCGTTTCAGTAATCGATTGATATTGTGGTGGTGTCTCATCCGCTGGGTTTTATCCAGCTGAGTGTCTCCGCCCCATCTGTTTGTGTATTTTTGTTCCTCCTCCCCACTCATCCAGGTGGTGAGTGGGGTGTATGGATGATTTTTTTTGTAGTTAGAAATGTTTGTTTGTTTTCTATAATGTTAATGTTTTTCAGATCAAAAGCAGAGATAATTTTGAAAGATATTTTTTTCGTTTGTGATAATTTTTTATAAAATATGAGTTGCTAAAGCAACCTTTTTGAGGGGCAGAATGTCCCCAGAGTAAGAAATCCAAAGGATCCCGTGAGTTTTATTTTTACATAGAAGTATGTAAGTATATTTTAAAATCTTTTCTTCTTCTAATCTTTTGAATGTTTGCAGGTCTTTTCTCTTTTGTTGTTTTGCTTATTTGCGGAAGAAGATGATGCTTGCAGATTTTAACACTACATAAACATTTTTTTTTCCTTTTAATTACTAACCTCAGTATGTTGGAATTACTGCGGCCTATGAATGAGTGAGAAAATGTGTTATGTGTGACTAATTACTACACTTACCACCCTGTTGTCCATTGCCGCCTGCTTCTGCTTATTGCATGCTTCACCGACCTAATCTAATAATCTGGGGAAATCATAGCCTCTCATATTTGAATATTAAGAAAAAAAAAAAAAAAACAAGATACCAAGAGGAAGAACAAGTCTAAGGTAGTGTTATAATATACGTTTTGTTTAGTTATTAGGTTTTTAGTAAAAGAGGAAATAGTTTTTTTTGGGTTGTAGAAAAACTTCTTCTGCCTTCAAGAGCGCCCCACTTTTCTGTCCGGAGAAAAAATCCGCGACATATTTTTTTATTTTTATTTTTTTTATAAAGGCTTTTCTGTTACTTCTATTTCGCTCTTCACATCAATACTTGCTGCCTCTTCCTCCTCGATATCAAAAGGCTCTTCTTTTACTTCTATTTCATTCTTCATATCATTGGATTCATAACAATTTCTCTCCTTTTTACGCTGACTACTTAATTTCTTGTCAATTATCATATGATTTTCTGACTTTATGACGTCACTATAGTCCTGCTCTTCATCCTTTACAAATTCAATTTCTAATTCTTTCATTTCAGATTTTATAAGTATCTTTCGAAATAATTCTTCATCGTTTTCAAAGTTATCTGGTTCAAATAATCGTACTTCACTGCCCAACTCCAAAGAGCTCTCATTTTCATTTAATCCAGAGAGTGTCTCAAAAGTTTGAGGAATATTTGACGTATTTTTAGCCTCAAAATCAAAAGGTTCTTCTTTCACTTCAATGTTATTTTTGATATCAATATTTGGGTAATAACTTCTTTCCTTAATTTTAGGGTAATATTTCCCTTCCTCATCAAAAGGTCTATCTTCTAACATTTCTAAAATCTCACCCCACTTTAACCTTTCAGACCCCAGACGCATTTTCTCCTTCCTTTTTAGGTGAAACCATTCAGCCACTTGTTCTGGTACAGTATCTAAAAACTTTCTTACTAACGTTTTTGATTCATCTATACCCTCATTACCATACTTCTTTCTTGCAAGTGTCTCCAGCCTATGAGCATAACTATCTAAATTCTCATTTTTCAACATCCTTACTTTCTCAAAATCATCCTTTCTTTTAAATCTAATACTTCCTCTGATTCTTGCAACTTGATCACATATACGCTCTTTCACAATATCATACTTTACTGGACACACACTCGTTATATTCCTATAAAATTCTAAAATTCTTCCCTCCATACATTCTCCTAACTCTTTCACCCAATATCCCGGATAATCTGAGTACTTATGCCTACAATAATTTTCAAATTCCTCGAAAAACTCATTCACATTCCTACTGCTGTATACGTTAAACTTTTCTATCCTAGGAACCTCCCTGATTAAAATACCCTTATGCACTTCCACACTTGAACTCTCACTCTCCGAATCACTCTCTTCTTCATAACTAGTATACTCATTCCTGCATTCTTTGCCCTGCTCCTCCTCACTATACAAGGAATCATCAGCGCTAACACATAGTTTCTTCTTTCTTTCTTTCCTCATAGCTTTTCTTTGTTTCCTACACATCTGCTTTTTACTTGGTTTTCTACTTTCTTTCACCTTTACATTAATGCAATCAGCATTTTCTTCCTTGGGAGTAGAATGTACATTTTTTTGTTCTGCATCTCTTACAGTCTTAGAACCCCCTACTGCTCCTTCCTCCTGTTCATTTGGGAAACCAGTCACCTTCATTCGTTCCTCAAGCAAAGCCATTCGAGCCACTTGAGATGCAATACTGGCAAACCTTTCCTTATTTTCCCTTTCCATTTGTTTCAGATTCTCACTCATGTGTTCTAACTTTCGTAACAATTCGGCATTCTCCTGCTCTAACTTCTCTCGCTGCTCTCTCTCTCTTTCATAGAGCCCTTGTAACTTTTGATTCTCCTCCAACAACTTCTCCATCTTGGCAGACTTTAAATCCGCACCTCAAAAGCGTCCCTGTTCGGGCGCCAGAAAGATGATGTCTGTATTACAAAATTTTGTATGGATGAATCCTAGAGTTTAGGGATAGCATTTGCTGGTGTGATTGAATTGGATGCAAGAGATGAAAATGAGGTATTGAGTGATCAGGATATTTGGGAAATGCAGCAAATGAGTTCAGAAATTCAGAAGTTGAAACAGTGTATTAAAAAGAGTAAGATTGTCAGTGAATGGCCTAAAGAACTGAATAATTTTGTTAGGTATAAGAATAAGTTTTTGATTGATGGAGATGTTTTGTATTTTGTTAAAATGGCAAAAGAGGAATGCTTGACCTGTGTTCCTGTAATGTCTTTGAATGGGTTGATTGGTTTGGTGATTGTAATGCACAGAGCATATGGTCATCCAGGGAAGCGGAAGTTGGTGACGTTGATGAAGAATGTGATTTTTCATCCACATTTGGTTCAGGTGGCAGTGGATGTTGCTACTACATGTGAGAGGTGTCAGAAGAGAAAATGGCAAAGTCAGGTTGTACGTCCACCAGTTACAAAAATTGAATTGAATGAACCATTTGAGTTAGTTGCTGTTGATTGTGTGAGTTTGCCTAGAACAAGTCGTGGGAATGAGGGTATGATTGTGATGGTAGATCATAGATCTAAGTATGTTTTTGCAGCACCTTTAAAGAATAAAACTAGTGCAAATGTCGTGAGCATGAATCTTTTTCCAATGATGTTTGCAAGGCCACAAAAAATTTTGACTGATAATGGACCAGAATTTAGAGGTGAAAGGTTTGAAAGAATGTTAAGGGAACATGGGATTCAGCATGTGATGATAACTCCTTATATGGCATCGTCGAATGGATTGGCTGAAAGGACGGTAAAATCTTTGTGTGAGATGTTGCGAATGATGAGGGAAGATATGTATGAATGGGATCAAGTCTTAGGTAGAGTCCTGTTTGCATATAATAGCACATTACATTCCAGTTTGAATACATCTCCACGAGACTTCTTGTTAAAATTTAATGGTAGAGTGAATGACAAGGTGGAGTTGACTGAGTGGAAAGCAGTATTGGAGGGAAGCGAATGAGAAATTTCGGTCTTTCAAGGTAGGAGATTGGGTCATAAAAGAAAAGGTTGTGATTGGTAGAACAAACGAAAGTAAGATGAATGATAAGTATGAGGGTCCTTATCAAGTTAAGCAAGTTTGGTCTAATGATTTAACATATGTGCTAGAAAAAGTGAGGGAAAGTGGAGAAGTATGTCAGGTTAGGGCTCATCAAAAGCAATTACGGCTTTGGAGAATGCCTCCTGAATACCTAGTTATGCATCCTGCATTTAGGGTATGGAAGGAGAATGAAAGCTGGTTAGAAAATGATGATGGAGCAAGGGAGTTGAATGATAAAGAGATTGTGTTTGTACAAAAGAAAGGTAGGAAATCGAAGAGGACAAAGTATCACCAGGAATTACAGCATGTGGAAGAAAGGTTGCAGATGGAAACAGGAGAAAATGTAGAGAGATCTTTTGTAGAGTTTTGGTTGGATGATAGTCCTTTTTATGAGCCAGTGGTACAGGTGGATAGGTCCTTAAGGGTACATGAAATTCAGGATAGTATTGTGGAATTGTGTACAAGTTTGAAAAATGAATGTGACTTTGAGGGGTTTGAGTCTGGTGGGGTAGATGTTGATAGGTTTTGCAAAGATGTTCGAATGACTCTATATATATATATATATATATATATATATATATATATATATATATATATATATATATATATATATATATATATATATATATATATATATATATATATATATATATATATATATATATATATATATATATATATATATATATATATATATATATATATATATATATATATATATATATATATATATATATATATATATATATATATATATATATATATATATTATATATATATATATGATGGCATACGCATTCGCATCCGCACTTTTCGAAAATTCAACATCCACATCCGCACTTTCGAAAATTCAACATCTGCATCCGCATCCGCACTTTCGAAAATTCAACATCCGCATCCGCACTTCTCCAAAATTCGACATCCGCAAATTAGAAAAAATGACATCCGATCCATCACTAATATATATATATATATATATATATATATATATATATATAATATATATATATATATAATATTATATATATATATATATATATATATATATATATATATATATATATATATATAGTCTCCTCTGGTGGGTAAAGACCAGAGGCCTACTAATTTCCACCAGAGTTTGGGCAATACCGGAACCTAATAGTTGTGTCAGATTTTCTATACTGCAATCAACCAGAATGATAGAAAATGGACAGAAATGAAAATTTTCATTCCTTCTCTGACAACTTTCTATCCTGGTCGATTTCCAAATGAAAAAAGGATGACTACAAGATTTATAATTTAAATATAAATAAATTTGTATACACTCATTCGTAATTAAAGTGGTAGTGGACTGTATTTTTTTTATACGATTTATTTTTGTAAATACGAATGAGGAGAATTAACAACAGTATTGTTAACTCTGAATTTCATTTGGAACACATTTCACCCTGTCTCTTTAACTCCTCAATCGGAATGACCCACTTCCTTAGATATTAAAAGGACAGCCAAAGATCGGGTCCACACAAAAGTAATGTGTGTTGATTTAAAATATAAATAATCAAATTAAATATGAACTTTAGCCTTCCTACCCTCTCCTTTCAAAACAAGCCATCTCAAAAGAAATGATGAACTGGATTTCAGTTATATTTAAGAATGGCTTAGATTGAAATTAATTGAAGAGTCAAACCTTCAGTACTGAAGGAAGTGAGAGAGTAAAAGAAAGAATAAATTTTCATGTTATTTTTATAATAATGATAGTAAAAAGAAGTCTGTAAATGAGTACAAAAAATAATATAAAATCAAGTGTTGTTGATTTTACTTTAATATGAATTTGTCATCAGATGTTTATTTAAATATATACAAAAATAAATATAAATAATATAATAAATAATTTAATAAATAATATATATATATACAGAATAATATAAAATAATATATGAAAATAGTTGTTAGAGGGTCAAAATATTTACAACTAAAATATATAATTGAACCTTTGTAATAATAACAAAGTTATTTGTTAAAGTGTCATATTTCATTTATTAAAAATTCTTAAATTTATTTACAAAATAAATTTACTTACAACCCAACTTCACTAAGATTAGTGTGGATTTTTAATAAGTAGATATAATTTATCTACTAAAATAAATCAATAAATAATACTATTAATAATATAACCAATGTAACCTAACTATTTATAGGTTTGTATGTATCTAAAAAAAAAAATGAAAAAAAATCCTAACTGTTTATCATGGCGTTGTGAGTAATGCTGTGCTTGACAGTTTTTTAAACACCGGAGAAGGTGTTTTAAGTTTCGCCGAAAATAGGAAAGTCAAAGATAAAAAGACTTGAAAAACTAGGAATCCCTAACTATATTGTTGATAAAATAAAATAGAAGATTCTCAAGGTGATGATTTAATTTGACTATATTTAAACGTAGTAGACTTCCAAAATTTGCGACAAAATACAATAGATTGGAAGCTCGCCTTAGAAGTCAAATTGAATAAAGGAAATTACTAAGTTGGAATTTCAATAAAATGCCTTTGTTGCACTCACTAGAAAAATAGAGATTTATCAATTTCTATTTTTCCTAAAGCTTGGTAACTATAAAGAAATAACTTCAGAATTAAATTTACTGAGAAAGAAGCTGGCACTTCTTTGTTTTCTTACCTTTAGTGGGGCGTGCCAGAAAACCCTAACAAAAAAAATTTACCAGTCAGAGCAAAGTTTTTTTAAGTTTCCGTCGGATTGTTTTACAAAAAAAAGTAACAATCCAACCCTAGCTTATAGCTTTTCTCAATTAAAATTGAGATTATAAACCTAAAAGGATTATGAAAGGTATGACACAACCTCACAAAAAATTTAAAAAGATAATAATTTAGACTGCAATTCAAAATATTAATTTTAAAGAAGCTCAAATAAACGCTTTAAATTTTAAAACAAAGGAGGAATCTAGAGCTTCTCTATAATTGCAGACTAAAACTTTGACAGCTTCTTAAAATGGAAAAATCTGCCAAAGTGCAAAGAGTATGCAAATTTCAGAGTTTTTATACCTCACCTCGCTGACCGAAAGGAAATCTCCCCTTTTGCTAAGCAAAACGAAAACAGTCTCAACAAAAGATTTGTGCTCCCTTCCATTTTCCAAGTCAACTAAACAAGCACAAGCTGCAACATAGAGCCTTCATATAACAAAAAAGAATCAACTTCCTATAATTCCTTTCATCTTTTATAATTCAACATTGAAACACAGCTGATGTATTCAAGTTGTTCAATAGATTTTACTACTCACTGTTTCAAAGTGTCACCATCTCGAATAAAAATTGAATTTTTATAATCATTAAAACTAGAATTAGTTGTAAGGGTTTAAAGCAGGGTTGCATGGTTTTAACCAGATGGTTTAAACCAATGGTTTTTTTTGGTTTAAACCAACTGAAAAAAAACCATGGTTTTTTTTTTTTTTTTTTTTTTTTTTTTTTTTTTATTTTTTTGTTAATGAATTTATATACAAGCTATATAAATACGATATATATATATATATATATATATTATATATATATATATATATATAATATATATATATATATATATTATATATATATATATATCCTTTATAATTTTTACTAATTTAAAAAAACCGTAAATTTTTGATTTATTCTTTTATTACCACTTATTGAAGCAAACAACGAAAATTTGACACTGTTTATTCTTAGATTTATAAACGTGAGATGTTAAATTAATGCTATTCTTTACAATTTTTTTAGTTATTTACTTATTTGATTGAGCTTTCGTGCTTTGTTTACAAGTCACTTCTTCAGAATGGATAGTTTTCTTCAGTGTTGCTGGAAGTTAGGATCGTCTGGCAACACCGGGATGTTGAAGTGGCAACCTTGGTAAATTTCTAAGGGTTTTCTTCAAGCCTATGGATTTATTTAAGTATATATTTATGGTATTGTCTATTGTAGGTTCTCCTTTTATTAGGTTCATGTTATTTGTATTTTTATATATATATATATATATATATATATATATATATATATATATATATATATATATATATATATATATATATATATATATATATATATATATATATATATATATATGTGGGTGTATTTTTGTTACACTGTACTTAATATGAATTTTTACCTTATCACAATTTTGGTTTGCTTAAGGATTGATAAAAATTTATTTCCTTCTTACTAACATATAGTGTAAGGAAAAAAATAATCAGAAGAATTGATTCCAGATAATATATATTGCTTTTATATTAATCATACAAAAAAAATACAAGAAATCTTTACGAGAAAAACAATTACTCACAAGAATAAAAATCAACACAAGAAAAATAAAAACACAAAGAAAAAAAAAATCTCACAAAGAAAAAACTCTCAACTGAAATAAAATATATAATATAATTAATTTTCTATAAAGAAAAACATTGGACACAATTATTATATAATCAAATGATATTTTACTATCTTCAATATCTCTTTATAAAAAAAAAAAAAGAATATTCGTTAGAATACATACCACAGTTTCAATAAGTAATGGAGCAAAATTTAGAATTTAGTAAGTAGGATCTTCTAACATTTTATTTTATTTTATTCAATTTTATTGCTGTAATAATATATATTTTAACTTTAGTTAACTTTCACATTAATATATATATATAATTATACACAATTATATATATATATATATATATATATATATATATATATATATATATATATATATATATATATATATATATATATATATATATATATATATATATATATATATTATATAATATATATATATATATATATAAATAATTAAATAAAAAAAAACAAAAATTGTTCGAGAAAAACTAACTCAACCTTCGCTTATAAAGGTTAGTCTAATACTGAGATTAGAAAACTTTATACAATGCTCTCAAGCACCACACCATTTAGTTTCTTTCTAAAATGACAATAAAAAAAAAAAGGTTGTCATTTTCTTTCTTGATACAGAATTTCAATCTGTATAAAAGCTTCCTTGTAAGATCAAAATTATATTCTAATAATTACTAAACTTACCAAATACCATTTCAAACATGTCCAGAGAAAACTCGAGAAAAATAATTTAAAAAATTTTTTTTATTTTCTTAAATAAAAAAAATCTTTAATGAATAATGAATAACAATGTACCTCAGACAAATAAACAAAAACAATTTTGTTACTCAAGCATCATGCAATGTTAAAGAAATAATAAATAATCAAATCACCTTAGAATTAATAAGAAAAGAAATATGAAACAATCAATTCACCTTTTGAAATGAAAAGAGAAAGGAAATATTTATTCATTCAAAGAAATAGTACATGCAAAAAAAAAATTTCTTTACGTCCTATATATATATATATATATATATATATATATATATATATATATATATATATATATATATATATATATATATATATATATATATATATATATATATATATATATATATATAAACAAGTATTTAAATCTTTTTTTTTTTTTTCATTTCGTCAAAAAAAAAAAAATCAAAAAAATACTGTCTTTTTAAAATGACTTCTTAATTTTCTAGGAGAAATATTTTGTACATTTTGTGTTTTTCTAGTTTGACTTCTTAGTTTCATTGGGGAAGTATTTTGTAAATTTTTAAACATTGGATATGGTTTATAAGAAGGATCTTTATCTCTATTGTCAATCATTAATGGAGAAGGAGAAAAATTTGAAAATGAATTTTTATGTCTTAAAAGAGGAGAATTAAGATGAGTATTATTTTCTAAAGAAGAATGAGAAGATTGTTTAGAGTTTTGTGTATGATAAAGAATCTTTGGAGAATGAGATTGAAAATTAGAAGAAGTTTGAGAATGAGGATGAGTTTGTGAATTTTGAAAAGACTGTGGAGAATGAGGAAGAAATTTAGGAAAATTTTGAGAATGAGAAGAGTTTGGAATAGTTTGATGATAAGAATTTGGAAGAGTTTGAGGATAAGAAGAATTTTGAGAAGTTTTATGATAAGAATGAAAATCTTGAAGGATTTGTGGATGAGAAAAGTTTTGTGAAGATAGAAATTTAGAATTTTGTTTTGTTATATTTTCTGGAGAAGAAAATTTTTGTGAAGAAATGCTTAAATCTTTTGAGCATTGATTATTGTCTCCCAACAAACTTTGATTATTCTGTCTGAAAAATGAACTAGATGTACTAGGATTAATATTCACTTTAGATAAAGAAGAATCAATTTTAAAATGTACTTTCTTTTGAGAATTATTTATAGAATCTTGTACATTTGTTGAAGGATACGATTTTAAACATGATTTTAAAGTATTTTCTTCAGAACATAATTTTGGATATGGTACTATTTTAAAATTATCTATATGAATAACAAACTTTTTATTAGTCTCTAAACATTGTAATAAATATTTTCCAAACTTTAAAATATTAATTACTAAATATGGACCTTTCCATCTACTCGCTAACTTTGGAGATTGATGTGGAGGTTTAACTGAAAGAATATATACTCTATCACCAATACAAGCTCTACGAATTGGTGCATTTTTGTGTTGTCTATTTGCTATTTTTGCACTTTCAGTCTGCAATTTATCACGACTAAATTCGAGTATAGCCGAAGCTCTCTCAAACATTTCTGCTCTATAGTCATGTAAAAATTCTTTACTTTCATTCTGTGATTTTCTTTCAATAAAAGGAGAAGTATAATCAGGAAGATTATAAGGTAGTCTTTTAACATAATAATGTAAAAGAAAATGAGGTGTGTTTCCTATAGATGTGTTATAAGAAGAATTTAAAGCAATTTGACAAAAAGGTAAAAATTTTCCCCAGTCATCATGATTAGAATTAACATAATGTCTTAAATAGTTTTCAATATTTTTGTTCTCACGCTCTACGATTGAATTACTGATTGGATGATAGATGGAAATATTTACATTTCTAATTCTCCAGAGCTTACATAATTCTGTGAAGAATTCAGATTTAAATTCAGCTCCATTATCTGTAATCATAATATTAGGTGTTGAATGACGCATAATAATTCTTTCTAAAAGTGTTTTTGCTACTTGCTTTCCATCCCTTGAAGGAACAGGGCAAATTTCTGTGTACCTAGTTAAGGAATCTTTAAAAACGAGTATGTAACGACTATTTGTAGCTTTACATCGTGGAAAAGGACCTAATGTATCGAGGTGAATTCTAGAGAAGGGCTGGAAAGGTAAGGGATATGTACTTATACCTATAGGATGTGGTTTATTGCCTTTTACTTTTAAACAAGAAGTACATTCTTTACAAAAAGTTTCACAAAGTTTTGAAAGATTAGGAAAAGTATAAAATTCACGAACACGTTTCATTGTACGAAAACTTCCTGGATGTCCACTACCAAGTGCGCTGTGTGAAATGTATATGACAGAATATATCATTGAATCTGGAACTTCTAATAAATATCTATTGTCTGCTGTGACATATTTCCTTTCTTGTAAATAAATTTTGGATTAAAAGACTGTATTTTTAAGTTCCAATCTTTCAAGACGACCAGTCAATTGACGGTGTCTGAACAAATGAATCAGTGCGGAGTGATCAGTAATTATTGAAATATCGTAACCCAAGATAATAGTTCTAAATTTAGAAAGAGCATGTATTACAGCTAAAGCTTCCTTTTCTGTAGTGGAATAGTTTTTTTCTGCTTTAGTTAAAAGACGAGAAGTAAAAGCAAGAGGTTTTTCTAATCCTTTCGAATCTAATTGGGCTAATACTCCACCCAAACCAAAATCTGAAGCATCTACGCTTAATATAAAAGGTTTAGAATAATCTGGAAAAGAAAGAGCAGGGTCAAGTAGTAATTGTTTCTTAAGTGTGTCGATATGCAATTTGCTGTTCTAGATTCCATTGAAAAGAAGTGTTTTTCCTAAGAAGTTGTGTAAGGGGATGTGCAGTATGACTATAATTAGGTATTAAATGTCTAAAATAATTAAAGAAACCTAAAATTGAACGAACTTCTGTAATATTAGTGGGTATTTTAAAACCTTTTAAAGCATCTAGTTTGTTTGGGTCAGGACTCAGACCTTTTTCACTCACCTTGAAACCGAGATAAGTAACACTAGTTTTAAAAAATTCGCATTTCTCTAGTTTTATACGTAAATTTTCTTTCCTCAAAGCTTTAAAAACTTTCGAAAGACTATTATAATGTTCATCTATATTCTTACTAAAAATTAAACAATCATCAATAAAAAGTAAACAGTATACTCCAAGCAAACCTGAAAGTGCCATTTCCATCGCTCTACTAAAAACTGATGGGCTATTTGTAGTACCTTGAGGCATGCGAACTGGCTCGAAATGACCTCTGGCAGTTGAAAAAGCTAATAATCCTCTACTTTCTTTATCAACAACTATGTGTGTAAAACCGGAAAGTAAATCTAAAGTACTAAAAATTTTTGCATTTCCTATAAGAGAAAGACTTTCACTTATATTTGGCAAAGGAAATCTATCTGGAACTGTAAGACTATTGAGCTTTCTATAATCGATAACTGTCCTATATTTAGTACTATTTTTCTTAGGAATTACAAGAATAGGAGAAGAAGAAGGGGAATTACTTGGAACTATATATCCTTTCTTTAAACTATCTTCTACCCAATCATCTATAGCTTGTAAATATTTGTGAGGATGTCTGTATGGAGTAGTGTATACATAATCTGGGCTTCCTTCTTTCAATTTAATTTTGAAAGTTAGTAAGTCGCATTTCCCAACTGGATCATTATCTAGAGAAATAATGTCTCTGTTTTTAACAATCAAGCATTTCTGTTAACTGTTCTGGTTTTTGTAATACATAAGTGTTATCTGTTTTTGCAGAATTTGAAAGCAGTATTTCTTTGTAAACTTTTCTGATTTCTTCATCAGGAAGATCTGATGAATAAGTAGTAGTAGCATTTACAGAAGAAAAATCATTAAAATTTGCATGATTTTCTGTAATTTGTAATGGAGAAGCTGTAGTTAAAAATGAATGAGGATCTAAATTTACAGAATTTGTTCCTAAATTTAAGCATTCTAAAAGAATATTACCATTAGTACAGTTACTTAAAGTTGAACCTATAAAAATTTGACTATTACTACGAAGATCATTTCTGTTTTCTGTAACAAGAGTGAGGTTTTCTGGTGGATATGTTTGCAAATCAGATTCTACTTTAACATTTAAAATGTAAAAACTTTATACTTGAAAAAAAAACTTTATACTTGAATGTAAAAACTTTATACTTTATACTTTTGTAAAAACTTTATACTTGACTGTATCATCTAAAACAATATTTTTAGGATATAATATAGGATTAGAATCATAAAAATTTTCATGAAATGAAGAAGTGTTTATGTTTTGTTGTCTATTTTCAGAAAAAGAATTGTTAGTTTGTGAAGGAAAATCATCAAGACTAGTTTTCAATTCGTGTAATTCATTCTGAAGAGACTGTAATTTAGCATTATAAAAGTAATCAGAATTTTCTGTAGTTAGAGATTTACTCTCTGAAACAGGATCTATATCTATAGAGATATAATCAGGTTTATTAATCTTTTGCTTTGTGTGTGTGTGTCTTCTGTATTTGAGAAATATTTTCAGAAGAAGATTTAAAATGAGTATTTGCCATTGGCAATAATGGTAAAGGTTTTAACTCACCTTTATCTTTTAAATAAGCAGTTTGAGAAGAGTAATCTAAAAGTAAAGGAATTTTAGTAAGTATATCACATCCAATCAAAATGTCTTTGGGATAAGTACAGCAACTGTCTTCTACAACTATGAAATCACAAATGAATGGTGTTTCCAGTATGATTAATTTTAAAGTAGTTTTACCATAAACTAGAAGTTTATCGCCTGAGATAGACTTGAGAATTACATTAGTTTTTCTAAGAACAGGAACATCATTAGAATTAGAAAAAGTGCATAGTTTTGTGAATAAAGATAGTTTCACCAAACTTTTCATAGATCCGCCATCCAAAAAACTTGTATTTGAATATGTATATGAATAATTATGAGTAATAGAGATAGGTATACCAAATAAAGTATTCAAAGTTTTATGAGATTTTCTATTAATAGCTTGAAAAGAAAGTTTAGAATTCATTTCTGAAGAATCATTATAATGAAGTGAAGTATTTGCATTTTTGTGTGAAAAATTGGAATTACAAGATATAGAATCTACATATTCATCTATATCTGTTTCATAATCTACTTGTATGTAGTTAGAAAAATGTTCAGGATTGACTGATGTATGCATATTTGAACCCAAAAATTTTGAATTTGTTACAGGTGAAAGAAATGGGTTAGTGTCCTCCACCTTTAGTAAAAATTTTGATCTGTTTCAGATCTTAAGGAATTACTATCATTAAAATGACATGAAGATTGTGGTCTAGGAACATTATGATTCAAAGAAAGATTACTGAAATTATAATCAGAATTAGAGGTGGACCGGATAGTAATTTTTTACTATCCGCGGATGCGGATGCGGTTGCGGATATTCAATTGCGGATATCCGCATATGCGGATGCGGATGCGGATAGTTTAATTTTTTAAGAGTTTTTGCCATAGATTCTTGGAATTTTAAATATAATATCCAGAATCTATGTTACCAGGGTGTGGGACGGGGACCCAACTCTTGAACATCCCACCAACCTCTTTCCCCAACCTCCACCCATTTGGAAATTCAGTATTAAATTCAGACTTCACAGTTTCACATATTCCATTTGAAGTTAATAATTGGTAAGTTATTTTCTAGAAATAAAAGCTTTTGGGCTCTTTCAGGTGAAAGTTTGGTTCGCTTTTCGTCGTAAATGAGGCCTGCTCCACTGAAAAGACGCTCACTAGCAACACTAGTTGAAGGACATGCTAAATAAGTCCTTACCAGCTCAGCAAGAAAAGGGAAACTTTTGCAATTATCTCTCCACCAAACCAGTTGGTCTTTATCTGCCTCCAAACGTGGGAGTTTCAGATAATTTTCAATAAGTCGATATTGTATCCTTTGACACTTCTGACTGTGATTCTTCATCGCTGCTGGAAGCTAGAAGATCTTTCATTGATTTAGCAATGCTTAAGCTAACAGATTTTGTTTCTTTTGTATCTGAGAGCTTTTGCTTTTTCTTGAAAGGCGTTTAGTTGTTTATATCATCTCATCGCATAAGCATCCTAATTTGATTTTAACATTCTGAGAAACAAGTGGTTTAAAAAATTTTGTTTTGTGCCTAGGATCTAAAAAGGTTGCAATTGTATAAGCATCATCATTTTCCAGGTTTTCAAATCTGTCGTTCATCTCCTTCATTAATGTTTCAGTCATCCTTGAAACTCCCTTAGACTTAATAACATTTGTTAACACAACTTTCAATGTTGAAACAAGTGGTATCACATCTGACAAACATGATTCAGCTGAACTTGTTAATTCAATGCAAGGACTTTGTTAATTTGTTAATTCTTCAAAAGGCTTAAGGATATTAATACAATTATTTAAAATGTCATTTTCGTCAGCTGTTAGAGGCTTTATTTTTGTGCTGCTTGAAGCATAAAGGCAAATGGCCTCATTAATTTCGCTCATCCTCTCAAGCATTTGCAAACTACTATTCCAGCGTGTTTGAATATCTTGCATGACAGAAAGTGGACGAACATTTAATCTTGTTTGTATTTTCTTCAGCTCATTTTGGGCTATAACGGAGTGATTGAAATGCGTAGCAATTAATCTACATTTGGTTATTAAATCGGATACACATTTTTGACTCATAATTTAATTTTTAACTACTATCTGAGTTTGGTGTGCAAAGAAATCTACAGTTTTCACTCTTACCAGAGAAAGTGCTTTTTTTATATTTATTCCCGAATCCCTGACTACGCAGTGCACTTCATTTAATGAAATCTTCCATTTTGTCAGCATCTTTTCAAATACAGTTTCAAGATAGTCGCCTGTATGGCGCTCAGAAAAAGGTTCTGCATTCAATACAAAGTTTTGCCTTTGAAAGTTTTTATCTATTGCATGATACGTAATTTTTTACTATCCGCGGATGCGGATGCGGTTGCGGATATCCAATTGCGGATATCCGCGGATGCGGATATTAGAAAAATGATGCGGATATCCGCAGTTGCGGATGCGGATGCGGATATCCGGTCCACCTCTAATCAGAATTATTATCACTATAATATTCATTAAGTTTCATATCTGCAGGAGTGTTTTCTTGCACACAATTTACTTGTTTATTAGGAAAAAGATTTTGTCTTTGAAAAGCATTACTGTTTTGAAATGTAATATTTCTAGAATTATAAGTACTGTTATGCATTGATTGTCGTTGAGACTGGTTATAATTATTATTATTATAATTATTATTATAATTATTATTAAAATTACGATTTCTAGACATACTTCTATTTCGTCTTTGACCGTACTGGTTAGGTTGGTTATGATTAGGATACCTTTGAGAAACTTTTCTATTTGGGGAAAGAAATTTAATTCTTTGCAAACTTTCTTGAGATAAATAATTCCATGAAGTGTTTTTACATTGAGGAAAAGAACCTCTGAGATGATACTCTCTGCAAAGAGAACAAAAAGGACTATAAGAACATTCAGCAGTATCATGGCACCATCTTTCACATCTTAAACATTTAGGAGTTCTTTCAGGGTCTATTCTTTGCTGAACCTTTGCTTTGTTTCTACTCCTATTTTGATTACTCACAAAGTTCACTGGTAGTTTGTTATTATTATAGTTCTCTCTTTTACCATATGATTGTACATTTGAATTTGAATTTTTAAATAATGTACTACTTACATTTGCAGTGTTAGATTTAAATGGCATATTCAATTCATTTGCAGTCTTTGCCATGTACTTTCTGACTTGATCAGGATAAGATAAATCTGCTTCAAAATACTCTACCATTTTATTCTTGTATTCATTTGGAACACAACTATAAATTGTACCAAAAATCATTAGTTTCCTCATCATTGGTGAGAAAGAAGCATTAAAATATGTCATTGCATTTCTCTCAAAGTTATTCAAAGCAGTTTGAACTTGAGAACCAAAAACTTGAAATACATTATTTTTATTCCAATCTAGATTTTTAAACTGTGAAAACATTTCAAAGCATGAATGAGTAGTTAAAGGACTTAATATATTTAGCAGATTATTTGAAAATTCTACCCATGTCCGTGCATTCTTTAAATCTATAGAAGAATCTATAATAAATCTTGCACTACCATTTGGTTCTAAAAACCTTGGATAGGCAGCAAGCTTTTCTACATCTGTATAGATATGCTCATCTCTAAAGAGATCATTAAGTAAAGAAATCCATAATTCTGGTCTGATACCACTCCAAACATCTCCTTTATACCCCTCTAATAAAGGAATGTTAGTTCTATGGTAAAATAATCTTTCTATATTGATACCAGTAGGACGTTGCACATTATTCATAGAATTATTAGCATGCAAAGTAGAAGCATCATTAGGATTAAAAGTTGCAATAGTAGATGTAGTAGTTTTAGGTCTAGTACCTGTATATGAGGCATTAGTATTTGTACCAAAAGTAGCATTAATAGTAGTAGTAGTAGTAGTAGTAAATAGTAGTATTATTTAGATTGATATTAGCAATAGCTTGATTAGCTAAATCATTAGGGTCCAAAAGTACATTATCATTCATTTTTTTTTTAAAAAAAATTGCAATAAAAATATATATAAAAATTTCTGAAATGTATTTATTAAAATGTTACCCTTTTTATTTTCGTTTTCTCTTTTTCAGTTTTCTTTATTCTGGCTTCCTGTTTGAAGTAGTATTTTGTAAGCAATTCTTTTACCTACTGAAAACAATAAATAGGTTAATAAAAGTTGTATATATATATATATATATATATATATATATATATATATACTATATATATATATATATATATATATATATATATATATATATATATATATATATATATATATATATATATATATATATATATATATATATATATATATATATATATTTTTTTTTTTTTTTTTCTAAGTTTAAGTTTGAGTTTTATGTGTAGTAGTAAGAAAAATAATTTCTTTAGTTTTTAGTAAAAAAAAAAATTTTATTTTACTTTCATAAAGTACTATTATTTGTTTTCGTATAAGAAAAATATTTATTAAGTATCTGTTATAAACTTTTTATGATTTGTAAATAAGTAGAGAATTTCTTAAGTAAATAATAATAATAATAATAATATATAATAATAGTTTGTTACAAAAGAATATTGGTTTCCTGAGTCGTCGTCTTCGTTTCTTTTGTTGAATCGTTTTTCGTTTCTTCTTTTCTTTTCTTCTAATTGTGAGAAATTTTTTTTTTTTTTTTTTTTTTTTTCTTGTGTTGAGAGTTTTCTTGTATATTATCTTTATATATTCTTTGTATTTAAAATTCTTTTTATAATTTGGTTACTTTTCGTTTGCTTGTATTTTTCAATTTGAAATGATTTGAAAATACAAAATGGCTTCCTACGGGGTTTACAAAAGTAACTCAAAAGTAATTCTTGCATATAATTATGCTAATTAGGACAAGCATAGACTATGAAATGTGAAGTATCCGTGGCTATGACGTATTCAAACGGGGATTACAAATGTGTTTCTAGAGCTAGTCACGTGATAAAAGGACGCTGCTAGGCCAAGTAAAGACTTAGACAAATGAAACTAGTGGGTGATTTTTACAAGCGAACAAGCTATGACGTCATCAAAAGAAAAATGCTTGTAGAGTTGAAATCTTGAAATAAAAGCAATATAAATGATAAAATTATGAAGGTCGCCGTTAATAAATGAATCCTGGCAAGAGATAGCCAATTTATGTGGGTGTATTTTTGTTACACTGCACTTAATATGAATTTTTACCTTATCACAATTTTGGTTTGCTTAAGGATTGATAAAAATTTATTTCCTTCTTACTAACATATAGTGTAAGGAAAAAAATAATCAGAAGAATTGATTCCAGATAATATATATTGCTTTTATATTAATCATACAAAAAAAATACAAGAAATCTCTACGAGAAAAACAATTACTCACAAGAATAAAAATCAACACAAGAAAAATAAAAAACACAAAGAAAAAAAAAATCTCACAAAGAAAAAACTCTCAACTGAAATAAAATATATAATATAATTAATTTTCTATAAAGAAAAACATTGGACACACAATTATTATATAATCAAATGATATTTTACTATCTTCAATATCTCTTTATAAAAAAAAAAAGAATATTCGTTAGAATACATACCACAGTTTCAATAAGTAATGGAGCAAAATTTAGAATTTAGTAAGTAGGATCTTCTAACATTTTATTTTATTTTATTCAATTTTATTGCTGTAATAATATATATTTTAACTTTAGTTAACTTTCACATTAATATATATATATATATATATACTATATATATATATATATATATATATATATATATATATATATATATATATATATATATATATATATATATATATATATATATATATATATATATATATATATATATATATATATATATATATAAATAATTAAATAAATAAAAACAAAAATTGTTCGAGAAAAACTAACTCAACCTTCGCTTATAATAAGGGAAGGATCCATTGTTGAAAAAAAATTTTTTTTTATCCGATTCTCCTGAAAATTTCAGTATATATAGCTTTTTTCCCGACGAAAAAACTCCATTCCTAACGTTTTTACGAGGGATTTAAAGTTTAGAAGCAATTTCTTAAATTTAGGGTAAGTTTAAATCTACGGTGAGGACGCCTAAAAAATTTTTTTGGTCTGAAATTTGGTGTGTATATTCGTAAATCTATTGGCTATAAAAATTTCTTAGAGAGTTTTGATGTGTGCATAACAGAAAACAGGTTATATGCCCTTACTTGACCAGGTGTCGAAATTTTTTTTTTCCAATTTTGAAAAATTCACACATTCGGACAAAAAAATTAAAAAAAAAAAAAAATATGGATTGGACGTCTTTGAAAATTGGATATTGTTTAAAGGAGGGATAGATCTAAAACTTTTATTTAAAACACTTTTAAAATCTATTTGTCTGATTCGAGATACAGCTTATCGAAAATGGCCGAATTTTCGACGAAATTTCAAATTTTCCAAATTTTGAGAGGCTGTATCTCGAATCAAACAATTAGTTTTTAAAAGTGTCCTAAATAAAAGTTTTAGATCCATCCCTCCTCTAAACAATTTCCAATTTTAAAAAAAATTAGAAACATCAATTTTTTTAAATAAATTTTTTTCTCCGGAAGGGTATGTTTTTTTTAATTTTTTTTTCAAAAAAAAATTTGAACTTCTATAATTAATTAACTATCAGTACTTTTCCCAAATGTTTTGTTTCTAATTTGTAGAAATTGGGGCTAAGAATGTACAGGGGAGTTTTTGGATCATTCTGACCATTATTTTACCACTTCTATTCAATCTCTTTTTGAATTTTGACCCCCTATTACTAGTAAACCGTTTTAATTAATTATTAAAGGTTAGTCTAATACTGAAATTAGAAAACTTTATACAATGCTCTCAAGCACCACACCATTTAGTTTCTTTCTAAAATGACAATAAAAAAAAAAGGTTGTCATTTTCTTTCTTGATACAGAATTTCAATCTGTATATATATATATATATATATATATATATATATATATATATATATATATATATTATATATATATATATATATATATAATATATATATATATATATATATATATATATATATATATATATGTATATACCGTGGCTCAAACGGTAGGGTGATTGACTCACGTGCTTGAGGGCGACGGTTCGATCCCACATGGGGATCTTAGGTATATACTACCTAGAAAAGTTCCTCTCCTCGAATAGGGGAATGCCCGTGATATGTGAACTTATATATATATATATATATATATATATATATATATATATATATATATATATATATATATATATATATATATATATATATATATATATATATATATATATATATGATTTTTCAGAAAATTCTGAATATATATATATATATATATATATATATATATATATATATATATATATATATATATATATATATATATATATATATATATATATATATATATATATATTATATATATATAAAATAATAAAATAAATATAAAATATAATAAATATAATATAATATATATATATATATATAATATATATATATATATATATAATATATATATATATATTATATATATATATATATATATATAATATATATATATATATATAGTTTATATACACTTTCATAAGTCTACTAATTTACATTATTTTTTAGAAGTTCAAATTTATTTTTTGCTTCATTTCAATCATTTTGTTACTGTTCTATATTTAAAAATATATTGCATTTTTCGTTATTCATTAGTCATTTCACCTATTGATTCATTATTGTAATAAAAAAAACAAATAAACCAAAAAAACCTGGTTTTTATTTTTTAAAAAAACCTTTGGTTTTTTTTTTTTTTAAAAACCATGTTTTTTTTCCTACCCTGGTTTAAAGTATTTTTAATGTAATTTTTATTTGTACTATTATATTTCTCTTTGTTGAAGAAAGACTTCTAAATCATTTAAAAACTTAAATGTAATTGTCTTTTAAAACACAAATGATGTCGGCCATTTTCTATCACAATTTTTACCAACCTTAAATGTATTATTGTAAACTGCAAATATCATTCCACGACTAATTTCATTCATTAGCCATATCAAAAAAAAAATATAAATAAAATTTAGTTTGTATATATGAATAAAAAAACAATAATTGTAATGGTAAATATCTTCATTTTATATTTCATTAAAATATTATTGAATGTAAAATTTGGAGCGTGTGGCAATCTTGTCATTTGACACACTTTTTTTGAGTTCTGAGTTCCAGCTATTTAAATTTTTTACTTATTACTTTTATTTTTAAAAGTAAGATACTATCAAATCATTATTTATATTTAATAATTTTTAATAAAAGAATAAGAAGTTTTGGTATTCACAATCGAAAAAAAATAAAGTTTTCAATAAAAAACAAATTAGCAACTCAAAGTCCCGTTGCAAACGACGTCTGTCGGAATGTAAAGAATTTTCATTGCCGCACATAAAGAATACGTACATGTGAGTACTCACACGCGTTCACAGTTTGTTGCAGCAAATACGGTACTTTGAAACTATTGGAAATTAGAGTGAGTTCCGTCTCTCATTCATATCCTTGGTGGCAAATACATTTAATATTTGCAACAATAGTTAAAAGCTGACATGCCTCTATACACGGCGCTTGAAAGTATGCAAGTCAAAAGAAGTTGGGGAAACAGATAAAGAGAGTGTGTTCCAGTAGAGTACGTATAAGATTAGGCATAGCTGGTAAGTCTGGAGTCAGACAATTGGACAGGGAAAGGATAAAACTGTGCAGAAAGTCATGTTGCACGAGTCCTTCTGAATGGAGGATAAATGCAAAGGGAAAGTTCAGCGATAGTATAGATTGAATGATGTAACTGTTCGACGGTAGAAAGAGATGGAGAGAATTAGTGAGAGCGTTAGAGTTAAGACGAAAAGCCATAGACTGCACCTTCTAAAGGAGAGCTACGTGAGTGGAACCACCTCGGATGTGAGGCGTACTCCATACAGGGGAGAACAATACCCCTATAAAGAGATAGCAACTGGATTGGCGCAAAAAAATCACGAAGACGCAACAGAACACCCAACCTTTTAGAAGCTTGTTTAGAAAGAAAAGTAATGTGATCCTTCCAAGAAAGGACACGAGAGAAAGAAACATCGAGAATATTAAGGACAGATGAAGACTTGAGTTGTGTTTTCGAAGATGCTATAGTTGTGTGGAAGATAGTGTCAAGATATGGAGGAACTGAGCTTTTCAGGCATTGAAACAAATATGTTTTCTCTGCTTCAATTTGAAATGCGATAATGATCAGAGGTAAGTTGCTCCAAGGCCACCATTCTAGCTGGGAAGGGCGCATTTCAAACTGAAAGGAATAATGAAAGGTGGAGTCATCAGCATAGGGGTGGATAGGTAATGAAGTAATAGAAAGAAGATCATTACTGGAAAGTGGAAAAAGTTTTGGCGACAGGACAGAATAACGAGGTACACCACTATTAATAGATTTAAAGGATGAATAGTGGCTGTCTACAACAACAACTATTAATCGACCGGCAAGAAAATCAGAGAAGGATAGATTCCGAAAGAGGGAAGTTATGAAATCAAAGCTTTGTACCAAACGCTATCGAAGGTTTTAGTAAAAGATTCACTGAAATGCCGTAGAGCGGAGGATCAAGAGTCAGAAAGAAGGAAAAGATCACCAGTAGAGCATTTCTTATATAAGCCATACTTGCTATATGAGAGAAGATTTGAAGAATTGAGATGTTTCCAAATCTACCTGTTAAGGATAGTTAAAGAAATGGGACATTAGTTGGAGGGTTGAAGGGGCTCCGCCTTCTTCGGCACAGGCTGAATGAGCGCACGTTTCCATCAGGAAGGGAAGGATGAAGTAAAAAACAGAGACGAAATAGTTTACGAAGGCAGGGTGCAAGCTCAGAAACAAGTTTTGAGAACCACAGGAGGGATACCATAAGGACCGTACGTCTTTTTGGTGTTAAGCTTTGAGAGAGCAGAAATGACATCTATAATGATCAGAGGTAAGTTGCTCCAAGGCCACCATTCTAGCTGGGAAGGGCGCATTTCAAACTGAAAGGAATAATGAAAGGTGGAGTCATCAGCATAGGGGTGGATAGGTAATGAAGTAATAGAGAAAAGATCATTACTGGAAAGTGGAAAAAGTTTTGGCGACAGGACAGAATAACGAGGTACACCACTATTAATAGATTTAAAGGATGAATAGTGGCTGTCTACAACAACAACTATTAATCGACCGGCAAGAAAATCAGAGAAGGATAGATTCCGAAAGAGGGAAGTTATGAAATCAAAGCTTTGTACCAAACGCTATCGAAGTTTCGATATGTCCAGAGTAAAAGATTCACTGAAATGCCGTAGAGCGGAGGATCAAGAGTCAGAAAGAAGGAAAAGATCACCAGTAGAGCATTTCTTATATAAGCCATACTTGCTATATGAGAGAAGATTTGAAGAATTGAGATGTTTCCAAATCTACCTGTTAAGGATAGTTAAAGAAATGGGACATTAGTTGGGAGGGTTGAAGGGGCTCCGCCTTCTTCGGCACAGGCTGAATGAGCGCACGTTTCCATCAGGAAGGGAAGGATGAAGTAAAAAACAGAGACGAAATAGTTTACGAAGGCAGGGTGCAAGCTCAGAAACAAGTTTTGAGAACCACAGGAGGGATACCATAAGGACCGTACGTCTTTTTGGTGTTAAGCTTTGAGAGAGCAGAAATGACATCTTTAGAAGAAATTCTAATTTTAGGCATAATTGAGTTAGAAGGGGTTGAAGGAGGAGGAATAGCTCCGAAATCGTCTAAGGTTGAATTAAAGGCAAAAGTTTGAGCGAAGAGTTCAGCTTTAGAAGAAGGTAAAACAGCAGTTGTGCCGTCGGAAGATATTAAGATATTAATTAAAGAAGAGAAAGAAGCGAAGTTAGAGTTAACATTTTTTGCAAAATGCCAGAAAGAATGGGAAGAAGAGGAACCAGAAAGATTATTGCATTTTCTACGGAGAATTGAGTTTTTAGTGTTACGAAAGATAGATTTTGCACGATTCCGGGATGAAATATAAGGAGCGTGAGTTTCTGGAGTTTGAAGACGACGGTAATCCCTGAAGGCAACATCCTTGCGGCGGATAGCACGAGAACAAGCAGAGTTAAACCAAGGTTTGTTAGGTTTAGTAGAAGGGAAAGAATATGGAATGTACGCCTCCATTCCAGAGAGAATCACCTCGGTAATGCGTTCTGCACACTCCGAGGGACCCCTCCCACGGAAGCAATAATCATTCCACGGGAAATCGAAGAAGTTCGACCGCAAGTCCGACCAGCTTGCGACACCGAAGTGCCACAAACGTTTCCTTTCAATAGAAGGGGGTCTTTCCTGCGGAAGACTTGAAGAGATAGAAGAGGATATATATATATATATATATATATATATATATATATATATATATATATATATATATATATATATATATATATATATATATATATATATATATATATATATATATATGAAAGTATTTTTAAATTTCTAGCTATTTTATTGGAAATAAAACCTATAAGGCCTTATAGGAATAATGCCCATAGGGACCAGCTGAAAATTGCATAGGAAATGACGTACATAAATATTTCTTTTAGGAATTTTTGGCTTCCTATGGAAACCATGAACACCAATGTAAATTCCTGAGGCATTTTTTGCTGGAAATTTCGTTTCAGTTAAAGCCAAAACATCCAGTCCCCTCCTTCATAACAATCCCTACTTTCTCTTCTTTATTCACCCCTCCTACATTAAGTGTTTCGACTTTCAACACCACCGTACCCCTACTCCTTCCCAGTCATAGCTTTCAATTTCTTCCACTCACCACTTCACACATATTATGGCGCTTTCTGGTAGGCCATCTTCCCAATGATACTACCACTTCCATGAGGAACCCACCCACAAACAGTCAACACAACTCTACAAGAAATAATAATGACACTGAATAAATAAATAGGGCAAATATACAAACTCGTAAATGAAAAACAAGAACTGAAAATAAATAGAAACAATATACTACATAAATTCACTAACCTAAAAAATTATCAATAAAAAAAAAATTACATTATGAATATATACACTTTACGTATTAAAAATAAAAATACTGATAATAATATAGATGGATTTTTTACCACATTAACGAAATTCATACAACGGTTTGTATTTTAAACATTTTACAGAAAATTAGCCTATCGTAAGTTAGTGGTAAACATTGTAGTTTTAATACCTCAATCGATACATGAATAAATTCTAATATTGTCTTCAATTTATAAATTATCTGACCAACCATTTTTATAAAAGAATCGTACGCCCGCATCCTTTTTTAAATTAAGATACGCAAAAACTTTTGTGCATTGTGCATAAATATCGAAATTCATGGGCTTTAGTTATCGTACATTTTCGTACAAGTAAGCTTTAATTCAGGAACACCAGTTACTTAATGTTACCAGTTAGGAAGTAATGTAGAGGGTGTTGTGTTATCGTGGAAAATTAATCGCTAATTTTTTATTTCTTTTTGAAAAGCTATTAAGTGCATCATTCACAAAAGAATTACCGTAATTGGTATTGATGTCTTAAGGCTGTTATTATCTTTAGTTTTATATATATATTATATATATATATATTATTATATATATATATATATATATATATATATATATATATATATATATATATATATATATATATATTATATATAATATATATATTTTGATAACCACTATGATAAATCAACTGTTGACGCTACGCCCAAGTTGTGGTCGGGGAAATATTGAAGGGACTTTTCACTAGGCGAGATATGCCAGTAGAAGTTCTGGATTATTTCCTTTTGAACCATCAGTGGAGTAGTGGTCAACACAACGGACTTCCATCTTATGGACCCGGGTTCGATTCCTCGAAATTATAACATCACTAGCAGTTAATAAAATTATAAATAATGATTCCACGGTTGATTTATCATAGTGGTTATCAAAATTATAACATTTGCACTGCGATTTATACTCAGGATAGAACCTGGTCCATGTTGACGCTACGCCCAAGTTGTGGTCAGGGAAATATTGAAGGGACTTTTCACTAGGCGAGATATGTCAGTAGAAGTTCTGGATTATTTCCTTTTGAACCATCAGTGGAGTAGTGGTCGACACAACGGACTTTCATCTTTTGGACCCGGGTTCGATTCCTCGAAATTATAACCACTAGCAGTTAATAAAATTATATATATATATATATATATATATATATATATATATATATATATATATATATATATATATATATATATATATATATATATATATATATATAGGGTGTCGAAAAAATCATTTTTTCGAGTATGGAGCTCTAATAGGGCTCAAAAGTTGCGTATTTGCATGTTAATTAATGAAAAATATCATGTTAGATCTTTAGTTCGCGCAAAGCAGGGTAGAAAAAAACCAAAAGCCAAAGGAATTTTAATAAAAAACAATAAAAACCAGTTTTTTTTGGTTTTATTGATTTTTTAAATTTTTTTTATTACAATAATAAATCAATAGGTGATATTACTAATGAATAATGAAAAATGCAATATATTTTTTTATATAGAACAGTAACAAAATGATTGAAATGAAGCAAAAAATAAATTTGAACTTTTAAAAAATAATGTAAATTGGTAGATATATATATATATATATATATATATATATATATATATATATATATATATATATATATATATATATATATATATATATATATATATATATATATATATATAAATAATCTTTCCCCAGGGAAGGACTTTCGTCCTGTCAGTTGGATCTTTCGAGGAAGATCCTTGGGTTTCAAGGGCCCACGGAGAGATAGCGCTGGCTGGGCCAGGTCTATCTCGGATGCCGGAGATTATTCCCATCAGTGGCAAGAGCACTCCACTAATGTACTCGTTTAATGACTTGAGTCATTCGGAGCTAAGCGCAAGGAGAAACCGCTCATATTTCCCGCTCCGGCCAGGCCTCGAACCCTGGATCTCTCGCTTGCTATGACGAGTGGTCGATCGATCGAGCTACTATATATATATATATATATATATATATATATTATATATATATATATATATATATATATATATATATATATATATATATATATATATATATATATATATCCTTTGGGTTTCCTCCTCTTTGCTTACTTATGTCTAGCTTTCTTTCTAATCGCTCCATTTCGGCTGTTGTTGATGGAGCGACTTCTTCCTTTCCTGTCAATAGTGGTGTTCTTCAGGATTCTGTCTTATCTCCTACTCTATTCTTACTTTTCATTAATGATCTTCTTAGCTGTTCATCTAACCCTATCCATTCATATGCCGATGACTCGACCCTCCATTCTTCTACTCATTTCAAATCTGCTCCTTCCTTTGCATCTAGAGTTGCCTCTCGTCTTCATCTTTCCGATTCCATTCTTGCAGATCTGGATAGAATTTCCCAGTGGGGTTGTCTCAACCTTGTGAAATTCAACTCTTTAAAAACTCAACTTCTAGAAATCTCTCTCAAAGACACCTCCTAACTTTTCTATTTCTTTCGATGGTTCCCCTATCTTTCCTGTTGACAATATAAACATCCTTGGCCTTACACAAACAAAAAAATGTTTTGGAAACGTCACATCGCAATGGTTGCTAGGGCGGCCTCAAAGAAGCTGGGGTATCTGTTTAGACTACGAGAATTTTTTTCTTCTTCGCAGTTACTCCAATTATACAAGGGTCTCATCCGCCCTTGTATGAAGTACTGCTCTCATCTGGGGTGGCTCAGGTTTCACCCGTCTTTTGGATAAGGTTGAGTCAAAGGCTAAAAGACATAAACTGTTCTGCTCTTTCTAATTCACTTGACTCTTTATCTTTGCGACGCTACGTTGGTTCCTTGTCTCTTTTTCTATAGGTACTACAGCGGCAAATGCTCGAGGGAATTAAAGGCGGCTCCACACATGCGGAGTTCGTCGAATCCTTGGCCCATCACCGCATGTGTAGATGGAACACCTGTGGCAAATGTTTGCTCATTGACTTAGTTTCCCAAATGCTCAAATCTTTTCCATCGCTTGTCGGTAAATTGACATACATCAAAGAAGCGAATGTTGTAGAATTTGTCCCTGTACACTCATTCGTTTGGTACTTCGTCATTGTAATTCAAGTAAATTCGTACAAATGCGTGCCTAACTTTATATATATATATATATATATATATATATATATATATATATATATATATATATATATATATATATA
>SEYY01020398.1:0-5000 GCA_009176605.1 Armadillidium nasatum | reverse complement strand
TGGTCAGGAGGTCTATTCATCTCCCACCTAATGGTCAGGAGGTATTTTCTTCTCTTAGATTCATATGTTCTTCTTATTCAATCGATTGTCGTCTTCCGAATTAATTCTCATCTCTGGATAGTCATTCTTTTTATAGTTTTTCGGCTCATCTCTACTACAATCTTTAGTATAAAATACAATTCTTAACATAAAAAAAAAGTGTTAAAATTTGAAGTTCAATTTATGAATGGGATATTCCATTCATAAACAAACTTTCACGTGATATATTTTTAAAAGAAAATAAGGAAAGTTCACTTCATTACAGAAATTGAACTTTACATACCTCCCTTCAAAAATATATCTCGTGTCAAGAATTAACAAACAAATAAAAAAAAATTTAAAATTAAAACCATTATCCATTAGCGATTTTTCTGACTTCCTTTAATTTTTTCTTCTACTAAGTTCTCTCTTCCTTAGTTTTAAATGGTTACGAAGATATTTCTTTTTGTATCCTATATTTTGGAAGGATAACTTCCACCATCTTATATGTCTTATTCTTCTTTCCAAATCCGTCATGTCGAGATCTTTTAAAACATATTTTTCGTGATCACTAGTTTCCAATATCACTTTGAACTTAAACATTGATTTTTGGAATAATTTCATTAATTTGAATGATGCGTCCTCTATTTGTACGCTCTCTCTGTTACTTCTGTAGAGATTTATAAAAAATTATATGAGATTCCCTTTCTTTGAAGTGTTTCTCTCTTATAATCCCATCTTTGATTGGAACACATTTTCCAGCTATTACGGCTTCCAAGTTTACTTGCCATGATATGGCTTTCTTTTCAAAGAACTTCAAAAACTTGTAGAAAAGAATCTCTGGATATATCAATTTCTTAGGAATCTCCATATTAAAATATGTTAAAAATAAACCTGAGGAAATAAATAAAAATAAACATCAAATAAATAAGAAAGATAATAGTTATCGTCGTACACGCAAGTCGAAATACCGAACACACAACTATCATCATCATCGAAATAACCAAAAAGGAACTAGTTATTTAATCATAACCATTCCCCGGCCCTTGAGTACAATAACGCGGATCTCCCACTATTGTAGTCACCACAGTGCATAAGCAACTGTGAGCAGTTTCACATGGTGTACCCCCGAAGGTGGCATAACCATTGAAGTAGGTTCGTGTGAAAATTCCTCTGCAGAGCCATTCATGATGGATCAGGTTGTTAAGCTGACCTCAATCAAAAATTATCATCGACTGATTCTTCCTTGTGTGTTCCTCACTTACGAAATGCGTTCACGAAATACATAAAAATAAATAAAATATAATTTCTTTCCTCGAAGTTGAACTCTAAATAGACTGATTTAGAAAGTAGAATTTAAGAATCTTTGTCTCTACAATATTTCTAGAATAGTGTCTTCAGAATAAATTCTTAAATTCCCTCGTTCGTTATTTTAAATTCCATCTCTTGTTGTTTCTAATCTTCTAATCCTTCGTTGTTTACAATCCTTTTCGTTGTTAGTGTCCCACCGTCTGCTAACCAATTGTAAAATAGTTTGTATCGGACCAAATCGACTGACACCAATTGTAAAGGTGATTCTATCTTATCGTAAAGTGATTGAGATTGAGACACATTATTCGGATTCTTAGAAAATATAATTCGGCCAAAGAGTAAAAGAATCTTTAACTATATATATATATATTCTCAGGGTTCTAGATTAATAAAAAAAATTATTTGGTTTTGTATTATATATATATATATATATATATATATATATATATATATATATATATATATATATATATATATATATATATATATATATATATATATATATATATACAGTATTTTATTCGAGTTCTTATATAAAATAAAATGTAATATATTTCAAGTTCTTAAATAACTATAAACTCTAATTAATTTTTCCGATTTTTCTTTTCCTAAGTTATTTCTTAATTTGGACCAAACTATATCGTAGGTTCTAAAGAACCGTTCAACTGAACCAGAACTTGCTGGACAGCTGTGCAGGTTTTTAACCAAGGTGATGATAAATTCTGGTTTGAGGAACCGAGAATTTTTATTTCGTAGTTCTACCATTTCCCACCAGGTTTTGGCTGTAAATTCATCGATAAAATTATCTTCAAATAAATAGGCAGGAAAGGCTTTGGACTCCCTCCTTCAGCCTAAATTAAGCATAACTTGCCATAAAAGCAGGAAAGGTTGAGTGTAGCCATTCTTCAGCTCTTCCTTCCATTAGAGATGTCAATTTCTTTCCTGAAAAAATATTTGAATAATTTACCAAAAAATGAATAATAATAATAATAATAGGCCAACTTTTATATATATAATATATATATATATATATATATAATATATATATTATATATATATATATATATATATATATATATATATATATATATATATATATATATATATATATATTTAAAATATGTTTTTGTTATGGTGATAAATATTAATAATATGATAATGTAATATAAATAAAAAGATCTTGATGTAATTTTGTTTTAATAATTCTTCTTGAACTTATGTTGAAGTACATCTTAAATTAGTTCTGTAATATAATATAATAATATAAATCTATCTTTAGGTAGCGTGATCGTGGTCGAGACGAAATTCTCTTCGGAGGAAGTTCCTCTGGATTCCAACCTCATACTTCTGAAACGATGTAAGATGCGTCCTAATTTTGTATAAGATCTAAATATCTTGTTTGTTGTAATTTGTTCTTCTCAAGATCTTCTAATTTATTCGTGAGTCTTTCATTTTAATCTTTGAAGAATTGATATTATATCTTCTTAAATGAACTTTGATGAGATGGATTTTTACCTTCACCATATAGCTAAAGGCTACTCTTGCAAGATAGCTAAGAGCTCCATATTGATGTTCTTCTCATCTGGAATAGTTGTTACTCTGGTAGAATTCACATCTTTGATTGATCACTTAGTATTATTTCGATTCTATTTATTACTTTACAATTGAAATCATCTACGATTTGATTTCATTAAAACTAAACTTTATGAAATAAAAATCTAAATTATTAACATAATAAAATATAAAAATTTAAAGGTGTGAAATCACCTTTCGGTATATTTTTAAGAGGAAACAAGAAAGTACAGTGCTTTAATAAAAATGAACTTTACATATCTCCCCTCAAAAATGTACCTAAAATTTTTATACACAAAAAAAAAATCTTCCTTATTTTTATTACTTCTATTTCTTCTGAAATAATCTTTTATTATTTCTTTTTCTATTTTTGTTTTTATTTATCGTCTTGTGCAGGTATTTGTTTTTGAGTCCTGTATTTTTGAATGTGATTTTCCACCAACATAGTTTTCTAACAAACAATTCTAATTTTCTTACGTTTGTTCTTTCGCTCAATTTATATTTCTTATGATCATTATCTTCTAGAATCATTCTATATTTATATTTAGACTTTTGGAAAGTTTTCATAAGCAGATATGTTATCTTCTCCATTTGTATACTTGATCTATTGTTGGTATATGCATTAATAAAGAAAAGATGCGATTCTTCCTCTTCTTTTTTAACTATTAATTCTTTCAGTTTTTCAAATTTTTGGTTCTTGATTGGGATGTTTTTATTTTCCAAGATCATTTGTAAATTTACCGGCCATGATATTCCTTCACTTTCAAAGATTTTTATAAATTTTGTAAACAATATCTCTGGATACAGAAATTTACTCATTATTTAAATTAAAGTATTTAGTCTGAAATAAAGAAGAAAAAGAAAAACATGTAGTCAATCATAAATAAACGGATAAATCAGTCTTTAAAATACTAAACTTGTTTGGTTGTAATACCAAACACACTTCTGAGAAATAAAGAGCCTTAAAAAAAAATTTGATAGTCCTTTTTATCAAAGAGACTATCCCGACTCTTGAATATGAAGGGTTCGGCCGAACAACACAACATAGTCACAGTAATACTAAATATTACCGACAGTTTCGAATGATGTACCCCCGAAGGTGGCATAAGTCATTGAACCTAGGTCCTTTCGAAAAATTTTCTGTGAAGTCAACCCCTCATAAGATAGGTTTTTAAGCTATCTATGAAATAATTAAGGATCCTTATAATCTTCTCATTAAAATTTATGTCATGACGAATTTCTCAACCTAAATTTCTTTCCGCTTTCTCCATGATACGATAATAAAGATTGACACATAACAGCTCTTTATCCACTTCTCTTTCAGGATTTCGCTGGAATATAAATTTGTCTAAAAAAATGAAGATGTCTTAAATTTTATCTCTGAATCAAAACGAAGTTATCTTGTCATTCTGTTGTTTCTGCATCTTTGTAAGGGTTGTTTACGTCTCCTGTAGAGGTTGTTTTGCATCCCTGTAGAGGTTGTTTGAATCCCACCGCTATGCCTCCAATTTAAAATAATTTGTTTTTGTTATGGTGATAAATAATAATAATATGATGATGTAATATAAATAAAAAGATCTTGATGTAAGTTTCTTTTAATAATTCTTCTAGAACTTATGTTGAAGTACATCTTAAATTAGTTCTGTAATATAATATATAATAATATAAATCTATCTTTAGGTAGCGTGATCGTGGTCGAGACGAAATTCTCTTCGGAGGAAGTTCCTCTGGATTCCAACCTCATACTTCTGAAACGATGTAGATGCGTCCTAATTTTGTATAAGATCTAAATATCTTCTTGTTTGTTGTAATTTGTTCTTCTCAAGATCTTCTAATTTATTAGTGAGTCTTTCATTTTAATCTTTGAAGAATTGATATTATATCTTCTTAAATGAACTTTGATGAGATGGATTTTTACCTTCACCATATAGCTAAAGGCTACTCTTGCAAGATAGCTAAGAGCTCCATATTGATGTTCTTCTCATCTGGAATAGTTGTTACTCTGGTAGAATTCACATCTTTTATTCTTGATCTTAGTATTATTTCGATTCTATTTATTACTTTACAATTTAAATCATCTACGATTTGATTTCATTAAA
>SEYY01020397.1:50000-55000 GCA_009176605.1 Armadillidium nasatum | reverse complement strand
TTTTTATTTATTATTTATTTATATTTTTTTTGCAGTATATCTATATATATATATATATATATATATATATATATATATATATATATATATATATATATATATATATATATATATATATATATATATATATATATATATATATATATATATATATATATATATATATATATATATATATATATATATATATATATATATATATATATATATATATATATATATATATTAAATATAATAAAAAAAAAAAAAAAAAAATTATTATTATTATTATTATTATTATTATTATTATTATTATTATTATTATTATTATTATTATTATTATTATTATTATTATTATTATTATATTATTATTATTATTATTATTATTATTATTATTATTATTATTATTATTATTATTATTATCATTAAAATTTTCCTAATGAGCATTGCTTTAATTTAGGAGGGGAACTTTCCAGGAAGCTTATTTTCAATGTCCGTATGAGGGATCGACCCATCACTTTCAAGCAGGTGACTCAATCACTCTACCTTTACTCCACGGCAGCGGCACGCACTTACATTTCAGGGAAGTTGCAAAATGTATTTTTGAAATAATGATACACAAATATCCTAACCTAAACTACCCTAACTTAACCTAACTAACCTAACCTAACCTAACCTTACCTAACTAACCTAATATAACTTAACCTAACCTAACCTAAGCTAACTTAACCTAATCTAATCTAACTTAACCTAACACATATATATATATATATATATATATATATATATATATATATATATATATATATATATATATATATATATATATATATATATATATATATATATATATATATATATATATATATATATATATATATATATATATATATATATATATATATATATATATATATATATATATATATATATATATATATATATATATATATATATATATATATATATTCCTTCAAAAATATCTTTAGCCCAAAACAAACGATGCATCCCAACTCGCATTCACATCATGTCAACAGATATAAATGCAAATAAAAGGAATCCTACACGAATTCCTTAGCATAAAAATGACTTCAAAATAAAAAGAAAAAAAAAAAGACGGGACAAGAGCGTCGCTTTTAGAGGAAGGTATTCGAACCCTTGAAACAAGAAACCAAAACGCCACAGAAGAATGTAAGAAATTTCTTTGATTCGCAAAGTCGATGCATTAAAATGTCATCTTTCTGAAAGCTTTTTCAAATTAAATGCAACGTCTATATATATATATATATATATATATATATATATATATATATATATATATATATATATATATATATATATATATATATATATATATATATATATATATATATATATATATATATTATATATATATATATATATATATATATATATATATATTATATATATATATATATATATATATATATATATATATATATATATATATATATATATATATATATATATATATATATATATATATATATATATATATATATATATATATATATATATATATATATATATATATATATATATATATATATATGGTGTGTGTGTGTGTGTGTGTGTGTGTACTTGTGCTTCCGAGCTTGAACCTTGCCTTGGTAAACCTTTTCGTCTATGGCTTTCTACTTCGGCCTTCAATTCTTGCTGAAAAAGGGCCCTCATTCAGACTGTGACGAAGAAGGGGGGACCCCTCTTAACCCTCTAACTTTCCTCCCATTTTTTTTAACCTCCGTTTTTTTCTAAAGTTTTCGAATCTATCCTTAACAGGAAGATTTGGAAACATCTCAATCCTTCTAATCTTATCTCTGATCACCAGTAAGGCTTTAGTTAAAAATCTTCTACAGGTAATCTTCTTTCATTTCTCACTAACTGTAACATACCCCTTCGATACAGTCTGGCACAAAGCTTTTATTTTCAAAACTTCCTTCATTTCCGAATGAAACGTTCTCTCAGTGGTCTTCTCTCTGATTTCCTTTCCGATCGTCCTGTAACAGCTCTTGTAGACGGCCAATATTCTTCCTTTAAATCTATCTATTAGTAGTGGTATTCCTCAGGGATCTGTTCTATCCCCAACTCTTTTTCTAATCTCATTAATGACCTCATCTTCTTTGACTTCACTCTTCGGTTCTCCTTTCAGTTTCAAAGACATCCTTCCCAAAAAGAAGTTAATTGACGTAACGAAGAAAATGGAGCACTGACCTCTGACCTTTTTCGTATTTCAAATTGGAACAGAGAAAACATGGTCGTTTTCATTGCCTCATAAACTAAATTCCTCCAATCTATCTCTTCTCTACACAACGTTCTGCACAACTATGATGTCTTCTTCAAAGACACACAACTCTAACCTACGTTTGTCCTTAATATTCTCAGTATTTCTTTTTCTCGTGATCTTTCTTGGAAGGATCATGTTACTTCTCTTTCAAAACAAGCTTCTAAGAGGTTGGGTGTGAGACGCTTTCTTAATTTCTTCTCGCCACCCCAGTTGCTTGCTGTTTGTAGGGATGTTGTTCACCCCTGCATGGAGTACGCCTCTTACATCTGATGTGGTTTCACTCATACAGCTCTCCTTGAAAAAGTAGACGCTAGGGTTTTCGTTTTTATTAACTCTTCCACTCTCATTAATTCTCTCCAGTCTCTTTCTGCCTCTCGAACTGTTGCTTCACTATCTCTGTACTATTGTTATTACAATAGACAAAGCATTTCAGAACTCTCACATCGCATACTTCCTCCACTGAGAAGACTTATGCACAGTCTCATCCTTTCTCCGTCCAACTCTGTGACAGTCTATGCTCAATCTTACATGTATTCTACTGGTAAAGTCTAGAACACACTCCCATTGCCTGTCTCCAAAACTTCTTATGACTCACACACCTTCAAACTTCGTGTAACGAGACATGTCGACCATTAACCGGTTATGATTCTGACTTCCCTCAAACTCTGATGGAATTTGATAAGTTTTTGACCTTGGCCATTCAGAGGATTATATATATATATATATATATATATATATATATATATATATATATATATATATATATATATATATATATATATATATATATATATATATATTGTAATAAAAATTTTTTATTTCTTTTAGAGTCATAAAATTTGTCCATACTGTGAAATGTTATGAGTGAAAATATGGATTTTTAGATCTGTAATTTTTTAAAATCACGAAATAGGAAACCCATTCCTCGTATATATATATATATATATATATATATATATATATATATATATATATATATATATATATATATATATATATATATATATATATATATATATATATATATATATTGTGAGTACAGCTATCGGTACTTGGATAGAGTTCTTAATATAGATCTGTAGCTCTAATATGTTCACATGGATTGAAGGATGTCACATACTCCATATTATTGAGCTATTGCATATAGGAATATGAAGACACAAACTTGTTCCAAGGTGCAGACTATAAATAGGTTGCAGGGTGACGCATGTGAAGACGAACTTGTTACAAGATGAAGACTATAAAAAGGTTTCAGGGTGACGCATGTGAAGACGAACTTGTTACAAGATGAAGACTATAAATACGTTTGCAGAGTGACGTATGTTACAAGGTAAAGACTATATATACGTTGCAGAGTGACAGAGTGATGTATGTGAAGACACAAACCTACTACAAAATGCAGACTATATATGCGTTGCAGAGTGACGTATGTGAAGACGAACTTGTTACAAGATGAAGACTATAAATACGTTGCAGAGTGACGTATGTGAAGATACAAACTTGTTACAAGATGAAGACTATAAACACGTTGCAGAGTGATGTATGTGAAGACACAAACCTACTACAAAATGCAGACTATATATGCGTTGCAGAGTGACGTATGTGAAGACACAAACTTGTTACAAGATGAAGACTATAAATACGTTGCAGAATGCTGATTCAGTGACATCTAAGGATGCTAGAAATCAATTTAAAATAATCAGTTGGAAAAGTTTACTACCAGAAAGTCTACTACTTCATATCAAAGTGAAAATATATTAAGTAATAATATCGAATAACAATTTTGCCTGCCTTAATAAATGACGTAGGCTGTTTCTCTCCAAATTCAAATAAACTAGAAAATATTACTTTATTATGATGGTTGTGACGTCATCCAAATGTATCTCCAAGGAAAAAAAAAGTTGCTAGATTTAAATCAGTTGACGAATAATGGGCTGAAGTTGCTTGAAACCACATCTACGTCATTGATCTAACAAAGTACCATTATCCAGATTTGTATAAAATTGCTTTTCATTACTTTATTTATTCATATTTTGCTGATACTTAATAAACATGCTTGAAATGATGTCTTTGTGTAACAACAGAAGTCTCACAAGATCATACACTACAAAAATTGTCCTAACGAATCGTTGGGACAAGTAGCAAAAATGCCGCAATGAATTTTTTCAGTTATTTCTTATTGTAAAATAAATCGGTGAAGCGACTTTCTTGTGCTTAACATGTCTTTTTTTGTATTGAAAGTTTTGTTGTTATATTTTTTCCAATTGTCCCAACGATTCGTTAGGACAATTTTTTGCAGTGTACCATTGACTGATAAGCACACTCTAAGATTCAAATTATTTTCGTTTAATTTTAGGCCTTCGATTATACCTTATGTTTATATCATTGTCCTCACACCATCATTATTACAATAGATTCTGAAGTGAATGATGTGAAACTCCTCTTCTGAAATCTTTAAACCCATAAACCCTCCATTGAGGAAGTCCAGTGCGACTTGCCTGTCCACACAATTTCATTCTTTCTTTGCTGGTCAAGTCTGGGACACTTTTCCAACTTCTTCTCGGCCTTTCTTTGATTTACAAGTTTCCAAACATAGAATTTTTTGCACAATTTTTCAACATTTAAATTGGATAATGGTCCGTTTTACTCTAAACTACTCTGTTCACTTATGCGTAATAGGTACATCAGAGGCGTGCTTGCTGTTGGTGGAATCAAG
>SEYY01020397.1:10000-45000 GCA_009176605.1 Armadillidium nasatum | reverse complement strand
AGGAGGGAGGTTTGAGAATTAAAATTTTAGAAGAAGAATCAATATTTGTTTAGGATAAATTTTATAAGGAAATAAATGTAAACAGATTAGGGTTGGTGGAACATTGCACTTTTCCAGTACCGCGACACACATGGAGAAAGAGCACCAGCACCAGCACCAGCACCAGCACCAGCACCAGCACCAGCACCAGCACCAGCGCCAGCACCAGCGCCAGCACCAGCGCCAGCATCAGCATCAGCGCCAGCACCTGCACCTGCACCTGCACCTTCACCTGCACCAGCACCAGCACCAGCATCAGCATCAGCACCTGCACCTGCACCTGCACCTGCACCTGTACCTGCACCTGCACCTGCACCTGCACCTGCACCTGCACCAGCTCCTGTACCAGCAATACGAAATCTTTTTGCTACGCACTGCAATAAGATTATGTAATTGTGTACCGCACCCCACCGCACCGCACCGCACCGCACCACACCGCACCGCACAAGGACTCTAAGATTATGTGCCGCAACGCACAGCAAAAAATACTTTGACCAACCCTTCCACAGACTGATGGTTAAATGGAAATTAGAGAAAAGTGTGAATGGGAGAACTGATGAAACAAATTCCTTTCAATGAGATTTGTGCGATTGAAAAAAAATCACTAAATTTTCTGTCGCTTATACTATTCAAAGACAAAATTCAAGTAAATAAAGACAAAACATTTAGGGTGGTGTGAAGTGACATAAACAACATAATTGTCCCAACAAAATTCACGAGAGAATTTATTTATTTATTTATTTATTTATTTTTTAGATGCTCGTTTTCTAGTTTTCTAATGATGCTAATAGTTGTGTCGAGTATTATACAGAGTAGATTGATGATGGAATTGAGTTTTTGAGGCTTTGAAAACAAGTATGTTATTATTTCCCCAATTATGAATAGGAGAAAGATCAGATGTCACCCCCTCCAAGATAACCTTCCAAGAAACTCAAATTACATTAAAAAGAATATTAAAAATTGAATAATGAAGGGTGGTGTCAAAGAAAGTGAGAAAACTGTGGGTGGGAAAACTACAGAAAAGTTATAAAAGGGAAATCAGAAATGGTTTAGAAGATAGAACAAAACCTTAAAGGAATACCAGCACAACTAAAGGATAAAAATTGGTTGTCTTTCACCTCAGCTTTAGAGAGACGGGTGAAAAAAAAATATTAAAAGGAAAATTACAAACACAAGAATAAACTCTTAAAGAAAAAGTTTGTAAATAAAAGATTTGTGCCTGACTTTGTCGAAAACTTTTTGGCATGTTCTAAAGTAACAAAAATAAATTTCCGAAAGATAGAATGCCAAGGGACATAGTCACAGATACAAAGAGAATAAAATCAATAGTCGAGAATTTCTTACTGAATCAATATATAATATATATATATATATATATATATATATATATATATATATTATATATATATATATATATATATATATATATATATATATATATATTATATATATATATTATATATATATATATAAAAAGTGAGAAGGCTACATGAAATACATCACAGTTGGCGATACTCATTTTCGAATCCAGATTAATGACTGACATGAACAGATTTGTAATTGCTGAAATGGCCGACCTCACGTTCTTTCCTGAGACAATTTTCTGCAATGATAGAAATCCACGCTCTTTATTAACCCCTTTTTGAGGGTTCAATTCCACCGGGAGTGTGTACCCCTCTCCCTCCTCAGGGGGTGGAAGAGTAGGTTCAGCACCCCATTTTCTTAACATCTTTCTTCACCCCCGTTTTTTAGCATTTAACATTTTTCACACTTTTTCACCCCTATGAGATTATTTTTAAGACGTAGCCTTCGAATTGTAGAGTTCAAAGGGGGGACACTAGCCCCAACATGATTTATATTATTAATCTTAAATCTGAGTATTCAGCGTTTTCTCACTCTCTTTCCTGATGGTTTTCGGGTTTCTGGAGGTTGGAGACCTCTCCTGCACTTTCATGGAATGTTTCCATGACGCACACGGAGACACGAAACTCAGCAGCCCCGTCCGAATATATATATATATATATATATATAATATATATATATATATATATATATTATATATATATATATATATATATATATATATATATATATATATATATATATAATATATATATATATATATATATATATATATATATATATATATATATATATATATATATATATATATATATATATATATATATATATAATATATATATATATATATATATATATATATATATATATATATATATATATATATATAATATATATATATATATATATATATATATATATATATATATATATATATATATATATATATATATATATATATATATATATATAATATATATATATATATTTTTTATATTTCTGATAAACGTTGGTTGACAAATAAAATTTGTAACTTGTGACATGTTATCAATGAGATTTTTTCTTCACGAACGAAATACGAAAAGAAATTGACACATTTATAAATAATATTATCAATTGAGTCCATAAATAATTGAGCAGAAGGACAGACAGGAATAAAGTACTAAAAAATGACAGAAAGGGACAAAAAAAAGGGACAGAAAAGGACAGACATGAAACCCGAGAGAAAGATATACTTAAAAACAGAAATGGGGAGAGAATTAGATGTGAGAGGAGAAGCCAGATTTGAGAGAGAGAGAGAGAGAGAGAGAGAGAGAGAGAGAGAGAGAGAGAGAGAGAGAGAGAGAGAGAGAGAGAGAGAGAGAGAGAGAGAGAGAGAGAGAGAGAGAGAGAGAGAGAGAGAGAGAGAAGAGAGAGAGAGAAGAGAGAGAGAAGAGAGAGAGAGAGAGAGAGAGAAGAGAGGAGAGAGAGAGAGAGAGGAGAGAAAAAAAAAGAAAGAAGGAGAGAGTAGAGAGGAAAAAAAAGAAAAGAGAGAGAGAGAGAAAATGTTTGGAAAAAAGATAATAATAATAATAATAATAATAATAATAATAATAATAATAATATAATAATAATAATATAATAATAATAATAATAATAATAATAATAATAATAATAAATAATAATAATAATAATAATAATAATAATAATAATAATAATAATAATAATAATAATAATAATAATAATAATAATAAAATTAGTTGAAATAATTATTATTAGTATAGTAGTAGTAGTAGTAGTAGGGATATTTAAAAATCATAAAAGAATAATCTTATGATGTATACACATACGCATCTATACATATACACTTACTGAGCCGGATTTTAGACATTCGAGACTTCGGATGTAAAAGAGTATCCGGGTATTGTACGGAAGTTCCTTCTGTGAAATGAGGATAATTTTTCGGATTTTATAACCTAATTATTTCTGAATGTCGTGGTACAGAGGTAAAGTCCTCGAATTAGCTGGTTCGATCCCTCGAGCGGATTCTATGAAGGAACTTCTTAAAAAGTTCCCCTCCTGGAATAGGGAAAAATAAGTAAATAAATTAATAAATAATTGCCTTTCATTTTGAATGAAACTTACAACAAGGATTGCAAATCCGGTGAATCCGGCAAATCCGGCAAATCCGGCTACGACATCCACTCCGACTCAACCCCTTTATTATATTTTCCTTTTCCTCCGCATTTCCCTCCAGTTCAATATATAATTAGTTTTCATTCTGGCTCCGACTCTAGCTCCGGCTAGCTCCGGCTGTGGCTTTAGCTCCGTCTTACCAGCCCTATTCATCCCCCCACAACCACTCCAAATAGGTAACAATAAAACATTCATGCATTACAAACATATATTCGTATCACATACATTAAACATATATTTTATATATGTATGTATATACATATACACATCATACATATTATATATACATTATATATATGTATACATATACACATCATATATATTATATATACATTATATATATATATATATGTATATTAGTATTACAAACACGCGCGAGAGAATTTGTGTTCGCAGAGAAGTGAGAAATTGAATTTTCTTGTGTCAACAGTAATGAAAGGTATCTCTGAGAATTCTCAGACATCCAAGAAATGTGAGATGCTTTTCTATTAAGCCCCGTTGATACCCCACTACGAGGGCTTCGCAAACGCACAGACACACACAACACATATATATATATATATATATATATATATATATATATATATATATATATATATATATATATATATATATATATATATATATATATATATATATATATATATATATATATATATATTATATATATATATGTCAACTCTGATGGAAATTTGTTAGTGTTTCTATGCATAATCCACCAGAGTTGAAGAAAGTCGAGAACGGGTAAAAATCAAAGGGCGACATGTCCAAATATATGATGTTTAAATGTAAGTTAAATTAAAGTTGGAAAAATAAAAGAAAAAAGAATGTTTCGGAACTTATATTATTATTATTATTATTATTATTATTATTATTATTATTATTATTATTATTATTATTATTATTATTAAAATTCTTTTCCTCAACAGCATTGCCCAACTGAAGGAAAAGAATTTTCTTGGATATTTCTTCTTAGAATCCGTATGAGGAGTCGAACCAGCGCTCTGAAGCATTTTACCTCTGTACCACGACCTTCAGAAATACTTAGGTTATAAAATCCGAAAAATTACCATCATTGAATCCAATTCAGAGAAGGAACTTCCGTACAATACCCGGATACTCATTCACATCGTCACTCAACCGTTGTACCCCGGTAAAGTAAATGATACAGTGAACATATCCCAACAACTCACTAGGGGGGACCAGGGGGCCTACCCACCCCTCCATTGGTTCGTTGGAACATTTAAATATTTAAAGAATCTATACGATTTCCCATGGGATTCATTTGTTGTTTTAAGATCAGGAATTTTGAATTCCACTAAAAGAGATTTTGATTTTTTTTAATCTGAAATTCCACATTGGTATCTTTAGAAAATTCCTTAAGAGTCAATCTGAACACAATAAAAAACATGGTTCTGACGGGAAAAAATAAAATTCCTCTCCTTAAAATGATGTTTGGATACATTACAAATTCCAATCGGAAAACTTTCCGATTTTGTAAAGGTCCATTTATGTATCATTAGGAATTTTTAGATTTTCCATTGGTCCTGCAGGATCCCGAGAAAATTCCATAGGATATCTCTTCCTTGAGGGCCGCACAAGCTCTTCTCAATGAAGGGTATTTGGAACTAGAAAGAGTCTTTTGCAATAGCAATAGTATAAAAAGAATGATACAGTATATATATATATATATATATATATATATATATATATATATATATATATATATATATATATATATATATATATATATATATATATATATATATATATATATATATATATATATATATATATATATATATATATATATATATATATATATATATATATATATATATATATATATATATATATATATATATATATATATATATATATATATATATATATATATATATATATATATATATATATATATATATATATATATATATATATATATATATATATATATATATATATATATATATATATATATATATATATATATATATATATATATATATATATATTAGAGGTGGACCGGATAGTAATTTTTACTATCCGCGGATGCGGATGCGGTTGCGGATATTCAATTGCGGATATCCGCAGATGCGGATGCGGATGCGGATAGTTTAATTTTTTAAGAGTTTTTGCCATAGATTCTTGGAATTTTAAATATAATATCCAGAATCTATGTTACAGGGTGTGGGACGGGAACCCAACTCTTGAACACCCCACCAACCTCTTTCCCCAACCTCCACCCATTTTGAAAAAAGGTTATATATATATATATATAATATAATATATATATATATATATATATATATATATATATATATATATATATATATATATATATATATATATATATATATATATATATATATATATATATAACCAGTAATTCAGTATTCCCTTCACACTTCACAGTTTCACATATTCCATTTGAAGTTAATAATTGGTAAGTTATTTTTTAGAAATAAAAGCTTTTGGGCTCTTTCAGGTGAAAGTTTGGTTCGCTTTTCGTCGCAAATGAGGCCTGCTCCACTGAAAAGACGCTCACTAGCAACACTAGTTGAAGGACATGCTAAATAAGTCCTTGCCAGCTCAGGAAGAAAAGGAAACTTTTGCCATTATCTCTCCACCAAACCAGTTGGTCTTTATCTGCCTCCAAACGTGGGAGTTTTAGATAATTTTCAATAATCGAATTGTACCTTTGACACTTCTGACTGTGATTCTTCATCGCTGCTGGAAGCTAGAAGATCTTTCATTGATTTAGCAATGCTTAAGCTAACAGATTTTGTTTCTTTTGTATCAGAGAGCTTTTGCTTTTTCTTGAAAGGCGTTATTTTAGCTGTTTCTATCATCTCATCGCATAAGCATCCAAATTTGATTTTAACATTCTGAGAAACAAGTGGTTTAAAAAATTGTGTTTTGTACCTAGAATCTAAAAAGGTTGCAATTACATAAGTATCATCATTTTCCAGGTTTTCAAATCTGTCGTTCATCTCCTTCATTAATGTTTCAGTCATCCTTGAAACTCCCTTAGACTTAATAACATTTGTTAATACAACTTTCAATGTTGAAACAAGTGGTATCACATCTGACAAACATGATTCAGCTGAACTTATAGTCTTTGTTAATTCTTCAAAGTCTTAAGGATATTAATACAATTATTTAAAATGTCATTTTCGTCAGCTGTTAGAGGCTTTATTTTTGTGCTGCTTGAAGCATAAAGGCAAATGGCCTCATTAATTTCGCTCATCCTCTCAACATATGAAAAACTACTATAACAGAGTGTTTGAATATCTTGCATGACAGGAAGTGGACGAACATTTAATCTCGTTTTTATTTTCTTCAGCTCATTTTGGGCTACAATGGAGTGATTGAAATGCGTAGCAATTAACCTACATTTGGTTATTAAATCGGGTACACATTTTTGACTCATAATGGAATTTTTAACTACTATCTGAGTTTGGTGTGCAAAGCAATCTACATTTTTCACTCTTACCAGAGAAAGTGCTTTTTTTTATATTTGTGCCCGAATCCCTGACTACGCAGTGCACTTCATTAATGAAATCTTCCATTTGTCAGCATCTTTTCAAATACAGTTTCAAGATAGTCGCCTGTATGGCGTTAGAAAGAGGTTCTGCGTTCAATACAAATTTTTATAGTTACTATCCGCGGATGCGATGCGGTTGCGGATATCCAATTGCGGATACTGGAAAAATGATGCGGATATCCGCATGCGGATGCGGATGCGGATATCGGTCCACCTCTATATATATATATATATATATATATATATATATATATATATATTAGAGTTAACCACCACTCACGGGGCAGAGCCTATTCAAGGAGGGGATGTAAATATAAAATAAAAGAAGAAAACCCACGTATGCACGAACGTAACGCAAATTTCTCAAGAGGGAACAGGCGGAGGCCTTGAAGGAAGAAAGATTAAATGCAGGAGGAAAAACAGATGATGGAAAGAGTTCCACAGAACAGAGGTGGCTGGAAAGGAGTCGCTACAACGAGTAAGTCTGGGGTTTCCAATATTCACATAAAATTCGTGCAAAAGCAGGGCACCCCTTGTGTTATGAGGGCGAAGCAATATATATATATATATATATATATATATATATATATATATATATATATATATAATATATAATATATATAATATATATATATATATATATATATATATATATATACTCTCTCTCTCTCTCTCTCTCTCTCTCCGGAGCGAAAGCTGACATTGTGAGATAGCAGCCCAAAGCCTCCAAATCCTTTTCTTAATAAAAATAAATAAAGTCAAAAAAATTAATTCAATAAAATTTTGAATTTCTTCAAAAAAAAATTTATTTTTATTTTTATTTTTTTGGCAATTTTACAATTTTTAGAATTTTAGAAAAATTCAAGGTTATTATTATTATAATTATTATTATTGGTATTGCTACTACTGTTATCAAATTAGCTACTTTTTTTTTTTTTTGGAAGTCCTGCCCATTTTTGTTCGAATTTTTAAGAAATTAAAAAAAAAAAAAAATTATTTATTTTTAAATTTAACTAGTAACAAACTATTTGGTTTCTTTAATTGTTATTTTAATTTCAAAATATTTTAAATTATATTTTGGTTTATATATATATATATATTATATATATATATATATATATATATATATATATATATATATATATATATATATATATATAATATATATATATATATATATATATATATATATATATATATATATATATATATATATATATATAATATATATATATATATATATATATATATATATATATATATATATATATATATATATATATATATATATATATATATATATATATATATATATATATATATATATCTTTCCATAGTAACTAGGGGGGACCAGGGGGCTACCTGCCTCTCCCCCCAGAATTATCGGGTCAATACAATTCGAAATTATATATATTAATATATATATATATATATATATATATATATATATATATATATATATATATATATATTATATATATATATATATATATATATATATATATATATATATATATATATATATATATATATATATATATATATATATATATATACTATATATATATATATATATATATATAATATATATAATATATATATATATAATAATATGAATTTAGAATTTATTGACAAACTTCTGGTGGGGAGAAGGAAAGGGGCCAGTTGGTCTATATATATATATATATATATATATATATATATATATATATATATATATATATATATATATATATATATATATATATATATATATATATATATATATATATATATATATATATATATATATATATATATATATATATATATATATATATATATATATATATATATATATATATATATATATATATATATATATATATATATATATATATATATATATATATATATATATATATATATATATATATATATATATATATATAATATAAATATAGAATTTATTACGTAATTTCTGGTTTAGGGCTTTGCACAGATTCTACGCTAACATTCCTTTAGCGACTCCTTTGACAATGAAAATGTTTCAGTTTAAGCCTCAAGGTAGGAGCTGTAATCGCTGATGGGACGTAAAGGATCACTTCTTCTCTTTATAGTATTAAATCTTTCTCTCCCCAAAATCTTCCGTTCGATTGTGTTTGTTCTCGCCTCATTCAGGCTTGAGAAATTACATGTTTCGGTATTGGAAATTTTTTTTTGTTTTCCCTCGGTTTGTTTATCTTCCTTCAGCTCAGGATCGAGGTAGGTATTTTATTCGACTAGAAAAGCTGCCTTTCAAAAAAGTGCGCTAATCTCCTAATTTGCATCCCCAGTGATTCTGGGTATTCACCGTTTCAGGCTGTTTCTGACAAAACTCCTTCGTGTCCTGCTGACCTCTTTGCTTCCGCCATTCAGAAGAAGCGGAACTTCGACACCTTCGTAAGTAATTTTATATCTCGCATTAGGGACCTTGGGTTCTGCGTGCTTCCGCTTTTACATCCATCTTAGGGCACTTCTTACTTACCAGAAGTCTTGAAAACATGTACTCATGTGTATATATGTCCGAGTAGATCGCATCAGGCGAGCTTTAGATGCACCCAATGCAGGCCCCTTCTTAGTTCTTGAGCGCTTCAGTCGGTGCTTCAAATTACAACATCCAAATGGCATGTCGGACATGGTCTCTCTTGAATGCTTGAAACCAGCTTTTGTACCTAATTCCACTTCGTCTGCAGAATCTGTTCCCGCAACATCTGATACTACATCCTCAGAGTCAATATCTTCCGCTCCTGCTTCTTCATCTGTTCCGCCATCCGCAGACTCTGCATTTTCCGCATCCGCTTCATCATCCCGCAGAATCGTAATCCTCTGCTCCTAGTACCCCTCCTGTGGATTCTGCCCAATCACCTGTAATGTCTCTTGCTCCTTTTTCGGCTCCGTCCAACCCACTTGTAGTCCAGAGGAGGAGACCTCGTTTGAAGACTGTCTTGTTTCTCCAAAACTTTTCATAAAGTACTTTACAGTGCTCCGCACTGACGGAGACTAATATATAGGGGAGTATCCCCTACTAAATACACTAAAAAAAAACCGATTAGTGAAGCAACTTTGTCACCTGCCCTAAAATCCTGCGTGAGTTTCTACTTTACAGAGTTCCTCTTCTTCTCTTTGTGAATACATTCGTTTGTTTTTGAAAAGCAGGAAGTGATTGTGATAGTTTTCTTTTTTAGACCTTGTTGTCATTCATAACTTACGTTTCATAATTCATTGTGCTTTCATTTTATTAAATCTTCTTTCTCTTGAGGTGGTTCATTTGGGGTAGTGACGTCATAATCTTTGAATTACAACTGTGGGAGAATTAGTGGGCCAGGTTTTTACTTTGTAATTACATATTTTATTTCCTTTTTCATTGTTTAAAATGAGACTTCAAAAAAAGGTAAACTAGATAATTATTTATTGTATTTCTTTTGCATCAAACCCCCAACCTAGAACACACACACAAACACTATATATATATATATATATATATATATATATATATATATATATATATATATATATATATATATATATATATATATATATATATATATATATATATATATATATATATATATATATATAATATATAATATATATAATATATATAATATATATATATATAAAGCTAATAAGAAAATTATAAGGGCAATCGAAAAATTTTATAGTTACACCTACGCCCTTTCCCCATCACCACTTGGGAGTTGGTGGTCTCCGGTAATGGGTTGGTGACACGAGTTAAGAAGCGGTTTGCTCTGGTGCACAGTCTTCTTTCTCCATTAATATCTTTAATATTCGGTCTCTTGTCTAATTTCCACTTTGTAGAACACACCTCTCTTCTTCTAGACCTCACTTCTTACTCTTAACTAAAACTCGGGTTCTTGAGTGCTCTAACAGCAAACCTTATTCTGTTACCTCCAACTGTCTCTATCCTCAATTTTCAGCCAGTGATGGATGTTACACATATGTGTGCAACGATGTTCTCTCTAATTTGGAGTCTTCTGAATTTTTTACTTATGGCTTTAGCTTTTCTGGAATTCTAAGACTAAATTCATTTGTTCAATCTAATAATCACACACTATATATATATATATATATATATATATATATATATATATATATATATATATATATATATATATATATATATATATATATATATATATAATATATATATATATATATATATATATATATATATATATATATATATATATATATATAATATATATATATATATATATATATATCAGAGGTGGGCGCGCAAATTTTAAAATTTAGAGCGCAAACTCAAAAGCGCAAATTTTAAAAACTTTGTCCGCAAATGCAAAAGCGCACATTTTTTCAAAAATTTAGTCCGCAAATGCAAAAGCGCACATGTCTGCAAATAAAAAAAAAATTTTAAAGCGCAAATTTTGGAGCAAAAAAAAAAAAAAAAAAAAAAAAAAAAAGATGCAAAGATGAATTATTTTTAAATTTTATTTGATAAATGCAAATATATAACAAAAAATGAGAAAGAATTTATTATTATTTATTTTTTATCTATGATCTCTTCCTCCTCGTAGCTCTCCTCTTGCATTCTGAAAAGGGTCATATTCCTTGCCTTGAAAATAAATTTTTCAAAATTGATGGATGCAATGGCTGCCCTCTTTGGTCTTAGAATGTCAGAGCCTTGACTAAACAACCTCTCCGCGGCCGCTGAGCTGGGTAATGGGGTATTATACTTCATAAACAAGTCCACCCAGACCTCTTGGTATTCACATGGAAAAAGGTTCCTAGTGAGAGGGGTATTGTGGTGAACATCTACTGCATCCCAGCTATCCAAGGTTTGCCGCAACTTCTCCTCCAGAGGTGTCTGCTGGATATATGGGGCCTACAGTTTCTGAAAAATTTAGAAATGGTATCAAGAACTCAAATCTTTTTAAGTTTCATTTGAACATTATGTCAGTGTATTATGATATATATATATATATATATATATATAATATATATATATATATATATATATATATATATATATATATATAATATATATATATATATATATATATAATATATATATATATCATATCATCATCATCATCATCATCATCACCGTCCAAAACCGGTAGGCTGGCGCCTGTCGGGTGCTACTCCAAAATCTTCTCCACGCATTTCTGTCCTCAAACATTCGGTTGTCTTCCACCTCTTCCAGTGTCTTGTTCCTTCGTTGTATGGCTTCTTCTATCGCCTCCATCCATCTCTTCCTTGGTCTTCCCGCCGGTCTCCTTCCTTCTGGTCTCCATTCCAGCATCTCTCTCAGTCTCTCTCCCTCCCCCATTCTCTTCACGTGACCAAACCATCTCAGCTGGTTTCTTTCTATGCATTCCAAAATTGATTCCACCCCAAGTTCCTCTCTCACCAGTTAACTCCTCATTCTATCTCTCAGTGTATATATATATATATATATATATATATATATATATTATATATATATATATATATATATATATTATATATATATATATATATATATATATATATATATATATATATATATATATATATAATATATATATATATATATATATATATATATATATTATATATATATATATATATAGGACAAGAGATGCTTAAAGTTTGTTCTAAATTATAAAAATAGCTCACCTTAAATGGGTCCATTTCAGATTCATTCCCATCACCTTCAGTGCCTTGATGTGGAGGAGTAAAATTCGATGCAATATTACACTTTATTTCCTCCAATATCCTCGTCTTGACAGCTGGATACTTCCCCTCATTTAACCTATGTGCCACTCCGAGTTTGAAGTGAGGGTGCAGAGCTGTTGCCATAAGTAAATCACAATCATCAAAAATGATGCTGAACCTCGGTTCAAATCCCTTTTCTTTCCCTTTGTTTGGCTTTGGCTGCTTTAGTAAGTAGTTGACTAAGCTTTTGGCATAGTTAAGTTTTTTCACCTCTCGTTGCAATTCCACGAGATTGTCCTTGAGGAGGAAGAGGTTAGGCAATAGAACCCCCTAGCGTACTCATTCTTCTCATCCTGCAACATATCCAGCCTAACAGCAATAGGCGTCATTATTTCGATGTACTCGGAAATTACCTCCTTGTCAGTTCTTATTAAATATTGGAAGACAAGGCTTTTGTTCCATACAAATAAACCAATAAACAAAATATTCAATAAACCATATATATATATATATATATATATATATATATATATATATATATATATAATATATATATATATATATATATATATATATATATATATATATATATATATATATATATATATATATATATATATATATATATATATATATATAAACAATATCTTTTATTATCGAGGACAATTTGATATTTTTTAAATATCGATATTTTTTTTATATATCGGCATTCCTAGTTTAAGTATAAACTTTTAATTAGCAGAAAGAGTAATAAAATTTGGCTGATTAAATAAGAAACTGAAATATAAGATCAAAATTGTTTTTTATTAAGAAAAATGATGAAGCGCAAATTGGTAAGCGCTAATTTCAAAAAACTTCCGCAAAAGCGCAAAATATTTTTTAAAGCGCAAATTTGCGCTTTTGCGCTCTTAAAAAAGTTGTTAAGCGCAAAATGCAAAAGCGCACATTTTCGAAATTTAGCGCAAAACGCAAAAGCGCAAATTTTTTATTTAAAGCGCAAATTGCGCTTTTGCGCTCTCATTTGCGCTTATGCCCACCTCTGCTATATATATATATATATATATATATATATATATATATATATATATATATATATATATATATATATATATATATATATATATATATATATATATATATATATATATATATATATATATATATATATATATATATATATATATATATATATATATATATATATATATATATATATATATATATATATATATATATATATATATATATATATATATATATATATATATATATATATATATATATATATATATATATATATATATATATATATATATATATATATATATATATATATATATATATATATATATATATCGTTCTCTTGCTATTCGCCGTAAGGATGTTGCATTTAGGGATTACCGTCGTCTTCATACTCCAGAAAGTAGTGCTTTTTATATTTCATCCCGGAATCATGCGAACTATTTTTTTAAGAAAAACATTCTTCGTAAATGCATTAATCTTTCAGATAAATCTTTTTGACGCCACTCCTAGAATTTTGGAAAAAATTGTCAACTCTTAACTTTGCTTCTTCCTCTTTTCCTCCTCAAGTATCTTCTAACAGAATAACTGCAGTTTTGTCTTCTGCTAAGGCCGAATTCTTCGCTCCAACTTTTGCCTCAAATTCAACCTTAGACGATCCCGGAGCTATTCCTCCTTCTTCAACTACCTCCAACTCAGTCATGCCTAATATTGTAATTTCTTCTAAAAACGTAATTTCTGCTCTCTCTGGGCTTGCACTTGTGCTTCAGAGCTTGCACTCTACCTTGGTAAACTATTTCTTCTCTATCTCTCTACTTCGACGTAACCTTCTTGCTGGAAACGTGCGCTCATTCAGTCGTGCCGAAGAAGGGGGACCCCTTTCAACCCTCTAATTATCGTCTTATTTCTTTAACCTTCGTTATTTCTAAAGTTTTCGAATATATCGAACAGGAAGTTTCCGAAACATCGCAATTCTTCTAATCTTACCTCTGAGCCCAGTATAACTTTCGAAAAGTACGCTCTAATTGTGACTTTCGGGGTTTCGGAGAAATTTTCGCTAAACATATCGAAAGCCTTCGATAGAGTCTGGTACAAATCTTTATTTCCAAACTTCCCTCTTTCGAAATCTATCCTTCTCTCTGTGACCTTCAGTCTGATTTCCTTTTTGGTGTTCTATAGCTGCTGTTGTAGACGGCCACCGTTCATCCATTAAATCTATAAATAGAGGCGTTCTTCAGGGATCTGTCCTATCCCCAACACTTTTTCTGCTTTTCATTAATGACCTATCTGTTACTTCATCACATACCCACTAGTATGCCGATGACCACTATTCATTACTCCTTTCAGTTTGAAAGACGCTCTCCCAATAGTAGTTATTTGATGCAAGAAGGATGGCCTTGGAGCAATTGACCTTTGATCTTAATATCAAATAGGAGCAGAGAAAACATCAGTAACAAATATGTAACTGAATATTTTAAATATTTTCAACAGAAAGAATATAGTTAAATAGATTATGTTACAAACTCTAAATCTTTAAATGTAAAAAAAAAAAAAAAAAAAAAAAAAAAGTGGTAAATCGGAAAAAAAAAATTAAATTTTTTTACTCACACAATAATAAAAACAAATGTTATATTAACATTTTATCCAACAGAAGTAAAAATAACAACAATATGACTTCAAAATATGCTAGAACATTATAAAGGTACATAAAATATAATTACATTCAGAACTGACTACAACTACCAACATTGAGGATAAAATTAATAAAAAAGAAAAAAAAAAACTTTTATTAAGATTTTACTACCAATAAATATTATCATCAGAACCGACAAAGATATAATTATTTTTTAACACTAAACAATTTTAAAATTATTTTATACAAAATTATTTTAACTATATACAATCTCCAACAAGGAACTGTCGGCCATTGATCTTATAACTGATCGATGTAAGGAACATTTCTCAAATTACCCAAAGAAGCCATGCTTAGTTTTCCCTTAGCAGAGTTTGTTATTACCTGAAAATTATATATTATATATATATATATATATATATATATATATATATATATATATATATATATATATATATATATATATATATATATATATATATATATATATATATAATATATATATATATATATATATATATATATATATATATATATATATAGTATAATTCTCTATATAATAATCATTCAATAATAATAATAATAATAATAATAATAATAATAATAATAATAATAATAATAATAATAATAATAACAACTACTTTTCGTTTTTTGAGTGCAAGTACAGTAGAAGTCGAAGTTGGGGTACAAAACCAGGAACTACTACTACTAGACAAAACAGAAGTGATTAATGATTAAAGAGATTTATTGCTTATGCAGCAAATAATTCCCAAAAAGAAGGCAATAGTGACATCGAAAGCGGAGGTACGAAGACTCGAGAGAGAAAATACGAGAGATGTTCCTCAAATGACACAAGGTGTAGGATGAGAAAGAACTTGGTTTATAGAGGCAACCCTTTCCAACAAAGGATGTAGTTGAAAAAGAAAAATAACTGCAAACGGACAAGACGAGAGTGTTACACACGAAATATAACCATAAGAATTATGTCGCCCATCTTCAACAACATGGGTCGCAGCCCGTTGGCGACTTAGGTGGCATAGCCAACATTACCCCTGCTTTTTTTTCTGACCTAGGAATAACCGAGAAGAGGCGGGTTGGGGGTTCGTCATTAGATAGTTTTCTTTATTTTAAAATTTATAGATTTTTTTTTTTTTTTATAACCAGTAAATATATGAATTATCGAAATAAATAAAACCAATGATAAATAAAAATGAAAACATCTTGGATGTGAAGCCTAGAAAACCGCGTCGAGTGGAGGTCAAGAACTATGAATCCAAATCTCCACCCATCCGAGAACTCTATGACAAAGTCCTCCCAAACACCGCAAGGAATGTTACAGAGAACCTGAGATTATACGCCCACGCTCAGCACAAGCCTCCCCCAGTGGTATGGTGAAGTTAAGGTTTCCTACAATGGGCAACCTGGTCAAAAGCAGGAAAAAAAGTTTTTTATATGTACAGTCGTCAACAGAAGTTCGTTCCTATTAGGCTGGAAATAAATATTCATATAAAATGGAGATCATTTCAGGTTCAGCCAATCACAGTTCAATTAAGCCCCGCTCAATGTTTTTATTTTCTTTTTATTCAAAATAGAGCTTTTATGAAATGATCTCCATTTTATATAAATATTTATTTCCAGCCTAATAGGAACGAACTTGTGTTGACGACTGTACACTAGCTCACTGGTGAAGAAGGTTGAAGTGGACGCAAGATTAACACAGGATTCATAGCATGACAATTATCATATTGGGAAAGAGGAGAGTAACACTCTCTCATAAAAGGGTAGAGGTGTGTACTACAGACCGTTTGAAACATTTAAATACCAAAAAAGAGCTAAAACAAAAAGTACTATTATTATTATTTTATTAATATTATTATTATTAATGTATATTATAATAATAATTGGGTAATACATAAATTAATCATACCAAAAATAATCAAAAGAAAACCATTATTATTATTATTATTATTATTATTATTATTATTATTATTATTATTATTATTATTATTAATAATAATAATAATAATAATAATGATAAAATAATACTTACAGACTGAACAGAGGAGGCAGTAACTTTGTCAATAGATTCAACAACTTGAGCTGGTGTCAAATATTTACCAGTGAAAAGAGCCTGAAGACCCATGTCCTCAAATTCACCCTCTGTGTGTGATGTATATATATATATATATATATATATATATATATATATATATATATATATATATATATATATATATATATATAATATATATATATATATATATATATATATATATATATATATATATATATATATATATATATATATATATATATATATATATATATATATATATATATATATATATATATATATATATATATATATATATATATATATATATATATATATATATAACCTTTAATTCCTCATGACAACACCAGAGGGAGTCTAGTTAAACATAGTCAAATTTACCTTTGTTGTACAAGCCCATTAGTTTTACCATTTTTTCATTCATTTTGGCTAAATTCACATTATTTTATTATATTATATTTTAATATTAAAATATTTCCTAAATTATGCATAAATATCCTAGCGATTTTTTTTTTGTTATTATTATTTGTTAACACTCGATTTGTAAATACTTTTTTTAAATAGAGTCAAATTTTATCAGTAACATTTGTGAGAATCATTCTTTTTAAGGGTCTTTTCTGTTACCTGTTTTTTTTTTTTTTTAACATACTTTTTTTATTTAGTCATTTAAACATCCTGTGAAAAATAACATATTTGGAGTCAGAACTTCACGCTTAATATATTTAGGTAGAAATGCAGAAAAAAAAAGCACAATTTTAACATCCACATCAGGGCGAAGTTTAGTTGTATTTTATCATGACTTACCAAACCAAGAGTGTCTTCGGCAACCAAGGTTGAATTTAATCCACCATAAACACATGAGGAGGAAGTACGCTTAACGTGATATAAAGTACATTAGATGGGAGATTTGTAGGGAGGGGGGGGGGAGTGATCTTGTCTGGTGTAGTAGAAGGCTCTCGTTCGATCCTTTACTCGGATCCTATGAAGTTCCCCTCCTTAAATGGGTCAATGCCCCTAGGTCTTAAACTTAAAATAAATGCAGCTACAGTCTAGAAAATTCAATTCAATTCAACCCAGAGTGAGATTATTAGGAATGAAATATGACAAAGATCAAATAAATGGACCTTCAGTTGACTCTAGTTGTTGTTAAACTAGGGCAGTGGAAAATCAGTTTATGAGATAATCCAACTCTTGCTCCAATTCTGACTATTTTGAATTTCTAATTCCGATTCCAACCATCAAAATATCATGAAATTCTAATATCGGTTTCAATCCCATTTACTTATAAATAAAAAATAGTAATTTTCAAAAATCTCTACTCCAATATCCATTCCACTTCCGAGAAGGCTTTCCAAACTAATTCTGGTTTTAAACCACCAAAACTTATCAATTCAAGAGATTTGTGGCTACATTTCCAATTTCAAATACCTGGTCTAAATGCGAATTTATGAGATTATTTTATCACAAAGAGATGACAAAATTAACTTGGCGATTTGCGGTACTGGCAGATGTATTTCCTACATTCAACAGATAGGTACAATAAACGTGAACTAAAACATTTCATATCAGTTTTCAACCCAAAAGAGAGATGAGCCCCAATTCTCAAATAATCATATAAAGATGTTACACATCCAGTAGGAATCTAATTTAATCGTTAAACTCTATAGTTCCTACATCTACCCAATCAACCTGAAAATAATTGGAATATTCATCTATAAAATAATGTAAGTGGTTAACGCGCAGTAGTGAGTTACTTTAGGTTTACTTGAGAAGTTCCAAACACCAATGTCTCTCTCTACACTTTCTAATTCTGCTTAAATTTTGACAAAAAGAAATTGTTTCGCAATTCCTGCTGCGAACTGAAAATTTGAGTGATCTCTGGACTCTTTCTATTCTCTCGTTACAATTAAATAGTTAAGCACATCCAAAGATATTCAAGCAAAAAGAAAAACGGCTGCAATATATAAAACTATATTTATTACATAAATCTATTAATTAGAACTCTGTTCACCAATCAGCATCTACGCACAAAAATACAGTTAATAGCAACAAGAACTATCATTACAGCTATCAATGTAAAGTTTAAATAGAAAATAGCCTTAATTAAGAATGCTGCAAAATCAGTATCAATTAATAGTAAAACTCACCCACAAACTCAGTTCCCAAAAGAATGGCGGCTTTAGCCTTAGCCTTTGCATTCTTCACATCCACATCTGTGATCTTAAGGGTTCGAACACCTTTTGCGATGGCCTTCACAACCTAAATAAAATAAATAATATATATATATATATATATATATATATATATATATATATATATATATATATATATATATATATATATATATATATATATATATATATATATATATATATATATATATAAACCAATTGCTTTTAAAAAATTTGCTTGTATTGCGTCAAATTTTTATTTATTTTTTTACCACCGTTCACGGGCTGAGCCCTTTTCTAGGAGGGACAGAAATATAAAATAATAATAATAATAACATTCAATCCAATCCTAACGTAAATCTCTCGAGTGAGCGCAGACGGAGGCCTTAAAGAGGGGAGGATTAAATGCAGCAGGAAAAACAGATGATGGCAAAGTTCCATAGAAGAGAAGTGGCAGGAAAGGAGGAGGCATCACAATACCAGAAAGAAATATGCCAGATCCCCGAGTAACACCCACCACTATCAATAGATTTAAAGAAAGAACTGTGACCGTCTACAACAGCTGCTACAGAACGCCCGAAAAGGAAATAAGAGAGAATAGATTCCGAAAGAAGAAAGTTTAAAAACCAAAAGCTATGTGCAACACTCTATCGAAGGCTTTCGATTATGTCTAGAGAGACAACAAAACATTAACCTGCCGAAGAGCGAAAGACAGAGTCAGAGAGAAGGGAAAGAATATCAACCGTTGAGTGTTTATTTTACGAAAGCCATACTAATGTGTATTATTTTACATGTATTCAACAAAAAGAATACAGTTAAATAGATTATGGTACAAACTCTTGAATCTTTAAAGGTAAAAAAGCGGTAAATCAGAAAACCATTTATAATTTTTACTCAATAATAATAAAAAGCTAATATAACTATCAAGTATTTTATTATACAAAAGAAGTTAAATAACAATATGACTTCAATTTGCTTAAATGAGTATTGATTGACAATTATTTTTTGTTTTAACAGAAAAAAAAAAAGTATGGATTCAAACTTCAATTGCTTTGAAAAAATTTGCTAGGTAATACGTCATACATCTTTCTGAATAACTAACTCAAAGGAATAAAAAGTCTTTTTAAATACAAAATTCAGTTTGTATTGAAACTTAGAAGCATTTCCAACAATAAGAGATTTATTATAACAAATCGCGAATATTTTATTTTTCCACCATACTTGCAGTTTGAGTTCAGTATCCAAAACAATTTGAATTTATTTTGCTATGCCTAGTTTGTCCACTTAATGTTTTATTTAACACTAAGCTAGTTACAACAGAAGATACATGTAGTTAAAACGTAACTAGTTGTAAAAGAGGATACATATTGACACTACCATTTAAAAGAAGATTTGTTAGTGTGTGATTATATAGTAAATAAATGAAAATGTAGTAATGGATTCAGTAGACTGATTAAAGTTTAGCTACTTCTTACAGTTAGCAAGTTAAAGTACAAGTTTAACCTTCAGTAAGACCATGCAGTTAGCAAACTAAAGAATCTCTCTACTTTGAAACTGACATGTTCCTACTAAAAGGTATTCAGTTCTGATAATAAAATCGCAAAATTATCTTTACTTAAAATAAAAAAAAAAAAGATGAATAAAATTTAAATGCATAAAAAAGATATATAATATGAATCACCTAAGTGACTACAACAGATCAAGTTCTCAAAAAGAATAACAAACCAAGTCAGCTTCGTACTTTTCAGCATTTGCCAAATTTGAATTTCATCAACTAAATATTTATTTAAATGTATGAAATACAAATTTTAAAAAAAATAAAATTTTAAATTTTCAAGCAAATAAAATACAACTTACATTTCCAGCTTTATCTGGTTGTTCATTAACCAAAAGGAAACCAAACAATCCTCCGTCTGTGTAGCTTGCATTAATGGCTGTAATATTTCCAGAGCCACCTGCACTAGCAAGAATGGAAGCTATTTTGCTTGTTGAAGCTGAGCCATGCTTAATACCAGCAGGACCACCTAAAATAAACTGTGCAATGGCAAAAGATGCTGCTTCTTCACTGTCAATTCTGGAAGTTAAAAAAAAAAAAAATTTAGTACCTCTGTGAACAAAGGGTAGTATTGACTACTCAAGTAGACTCTCAAGGAAGTAGAGAGGTTAATTGAATGAATACTAAAAAACACTTTATTTACTAATTTCAATTCACTGCAGATTACTGCAAGGTGAATATTTATAAATCAATATCAAAATTTAACAACTTTCGTGTAATCAGTAAGTTTTTTTACGAAATTTTTTTCTACGGATTAATTTACACTTCATATGCATCATTTGTTTTAATGGGGAATACTACTATTATTATAGTAATGACTACTATTCATTTTAGGGTAATACTACTATTACTATAGTAATGACTACTATTCATTTTAATTTTAAAAAAAAATAGTAGAGACATCCCACCACGACATAGCTTTTTGTGGATCAAGTGATGAAGAAGAGAGATTCTAGAAAAACTATAAAATTCTATTCTCTGATTTAATCTCCTTGAAGGCATGTATATCCTAAATTGACTTTTCCTAATGACACAAGTCGTCTAGAAGCTAGAATACTGAAGGTTAAACAATTATGATAGGCCTATGTTGCTTTTGCTTCGTTTTAACATTTTCCTACAAGCTTCTTTTTCATTTAGATAGTTTTAAATTAAACCAAAAAAAAAACTTTTGGTTTTTAGAATGTTTAAAATAAATATTAAAACCGAGGCAACACTGAATTGTTACCAATTCTGGGCAACTGCCTAAGAAATTTTTTGAAACTATTTAATACCTTTAAAATGAGAAATGTTTCATACCCAAGGATTATGAAAATTTCTGGTTGCTCTGACCCCTATGACAATGTCCGTTATTTATATGATAGATGTAACTAAAGAAAGATTAACTAAATTTTAAATTTCTTAAGAAAAAGATTAATCTGAAATTAGATTGTAAATTAAATGAATATTGAAAAGATCTGAAAAGTTCGTATCTAATCAACACACATACATGCAAGTTTTGATTCAGTCATTTCAAAAACAATAAGTTTGGATATTTTAATATTTCAAATTCAAATTTAAGTAGGAATAACGCTACTTAAATTGAATATTTCCAATGCAGTTTGTTCCATTTTTTTTTTTTTTTTAAAGCAGCATCGATGGTTTTAAATAACAATGTTCAAAGTTGGAAATTAAATATTTAATTAATTACATTTTAAGTCACAAAGTATGAGCATTAGCATAATTGTATACGAGAATAGATATTCTGTAATAATTTCATACATTCCCATATATCTCAATATACTATACTATGAAAAATTATGCTAAAGTGACCAAAAACACTTTGAAAGAATACTTGTAATATTTTAGTAAAATACACAACCACTTTTTGTTTGAAAAAACTCTTTTAAAATATATTCATGACAATATGCCACTAAAACATAGTCAAGAGGGTTAAATAAACTAAAAAAAAGTAATTATCGCTTCTTATCGGACACTAACACTGAAATATATCTTGTTATTTTCTAAAGAAAGTAATTTACCTTTTCATTACAAATATTATATATAATTGGTGTAGATTTGCACTGGTTTTTCTAATCGTAAGAATCCCAATTATATTACTTAATTTAGAAAAAAAAAAAAAAAAACAAGACTATATACTGATACTATATAAATAATTTACAGTATAATAAGAATAAGTGATTCTTTAATTTTAAAAACTGTATTATATATTACATCTATGTTACTTCATTTATTAAATCTGTCCTCCATTCCATTTTCAATATATATATATATATATATATATATATATATATATATATATATATATATATATATATATATATATATATATATATATATATATATATATATATATATATATATATATATATATATATATATATATATATATATATACTAACTTGGCCCCTGGTCCCACAAGAGCTACATGAGTAAATGATCCCCCAGTTTCCCTTCTAATTTCTCCCCCTCCGTATGTTGATGGGGTATCGGCGAAGTTGGACTGAGGGTCAGCCTCCATTTTCTTACCCAATTTGATAAGTTTTTCCAAGGGTACTCCTCCAATTCCAACAATAGCTATTCGGCTGGGGGTGTGGGTCTGCTTTACAAATTCTTGAAGCTACAAGTTTAAAATAATGATAAAAAATTCATATTATATATATATATATATATATATATATATATATATATATATATATATATATATATATATATATATATATATATATATATATATATATATATATATATATATATATATATATATATATATTATGAATAAAAAGAAAAATTCAAATTCCTCAAACAGAGAAGTCACAAACAAGTCTTCATAAAGTATAGAATCAGTGGATCGAGTGAATAATAATGTGATAAAAAATTTGATGATGGATTATTATAACAAATATATAAACAACCGTGGAATAAAGGTAGTGATTGGTTCACATGTATGAACATGTTTTGATCCCTTTTTGTGGATCCTGAGAAGCAACCTACTTGAAAGTTCCCCTCCTAAAACAGGGCAATGCCTGTAACGTCTGAACTATTTCTTTTTAAAATAAAAACAATCAGCACGTATTCATATTAATATTTAACAAGCTGTGCATTTCATATAAAATGTGAGAAATAAGACAATTAAAATATAAATGCTTTTACAGTTTCTTCAGAGGAATTTTCCTCCAAAGAGTATACAAGTTAACCCAAGCCATGCATACTGAGGTAACAAAGATGCATGCAGGTCCCAAGCCTGAATAAATGGGGAGGGCTGTGCAGTGGGCTAACCACCCCACTCACATAAGAAAAATGGGTTACAGAAACCGCCTGTGGCCCAATGTGAACTTAACAGGAGATAAAGTAAGTATACAAGTTACATTAACAGTCTGTTTCATACGAGCCACTTGTAACATACTGAGTCAGGAATGGAACAGACAATACTGATTTTTTAACTCTAGATTCTAAGTGTGGTCTTGCATAAAACAGTGTATAATATTTCTGTTTGCCTTTAAGCTAATCCCAATTACCTATACAAGAGTCAAAAATGGACTTTTTAACTAATTTTATTACCAATTAATAAAAGCATTACTTAATCCACTATTTAATTTTTCAATTACTCTGCCATAAATTGGGCAATACTACATCAAATTTCAAAGCAGCATACAAAATAGGGCTCAAACCTGTTCCGTATTTATTTTCCCAATTCTACTGTCAGGAATAAAGAGTGAATTTCCTAGTCCAGTATTTCGGAAAGCAGCTCCGTGTAAAAGGTCCAAGACGGTAATAGAGGGTGACCGACAATTAAGTTCAGTCAACAGACGAGTTTCTTGAGCCTTGATTTCCCATGGCCTAAATTGTGGGCTGGTAGCAATGTCAGCAATAATAGACAGGGCATCTACTCTGAAATTAATAATAATAATAATAATAATAATAATAATAATAATAATAATAATATATTTGAAGTGTTCAAAAAAAATTGATTACTGGTCTATTAAAGAATAATAATAATAACAATACCATATGCGTATCCCTACGGGATACGCTTATTGTCTTGGCCCATGAGCTACGCTCATATATATATATATATATATATATATATATATATATATATATATATATATATATATATATATATATATATATATATATATATATATATATATATATATATATATATATATATTATTATTTATTTAAAGAAATTTAATAAAATATACTTTCAGCATTTAAATTTAAATTGTAAATATATAATTCATTCACTTTTATTTAATTAAGAAATATATATATATATATATATATATATATATATATATATATATATATATTATATATATATATATATATATATATATATATATATATATATATATAATATATACAATGTGAAGCTACTTAATATTGGTTTGGCCAATTTGCGGCAAACCATTGTTAAGGTATAGGCTTAACGTTTTAGGAATAATATTAATTAGATATTGAATAGATAATGATAATAATAATAACAATAATAATAATAATAATAATAATAATAATAATAATAATAATAATAATAATAATAATAAATAATATTATTATTATTATTATTATTATTTCCTTTTTTATTATTCACAATGATTTCAAAAAGAGCCAATTTTGTATATTTAGATAGGTTATATTTTGGCATCATTGAATTTTTTTTATAACTTTATTTCAACCTTGCTTTTAAAAACAATCCTTCACCAAATTTTAATGTCAACATTGCTGAAAATTTAATTTTTCAATGTTAATTATTTAGGAAGCATTAATTTTGGCTAAGGTTTGAAATGTTTTTGGGGAATACAGATTTTAATTTAATTTTAAATTAAATATTTATATTATCATTTATTATAATAGTTTATTAAAGAAAAAAATAAAATAAATATTTGAATCAGTCTTCTTCACTTCTTTTTTGCTACAGGGTATTCAAAAATGACTTTTAAAATATACAATTTTAGAACTCGTTTTCTTCAATGACCAAATACATAAAAATCTGAAATTTTAACACATTTAAAACATGGCTAATAAAAAATGTGCTTATGAAAAATTTTGTTTTTCATACTTTTATTACATAAAATTATTTATTAATTTGTAAGTAACAAAAACTTTGGTTTTATAAGCTTCACAAAAACTTTCCCCCACAGATAAAATTTATTACCAAACCTGAAGTTCAAAATTAGATACCATTTGATATCTGTGGTAGAGCTGTGTGGTGCCCCAGTGTGTTGTGGTATAGTGATATGCGGTGCTGATGCATGACTTCCTAGAGCTGTGTGGGGCAGTGCTCAGACAACCTTACTCTAGTAGAACAATAGATACTTACGCATTTTCTCTTAGGGCATTCACTTCGTAAGAAATAAATTCCCGACCACTTTCACATACAATGTTGCCTCCCATCTGTTGTACTGTCCTAGTTATACCAAAAGCAGAGAAATTTTCTGTCCTCTGTCCTGCACAGAGTCGAAGGACATGAGAAACACCTCTGTTATCATAGTTTTCATAACGAGAGCCCGATCTAATAAAAAATACAGTATAATAATAACAGGACATATATACATTTATATCAAAGTACAAAATCACTAAAAGTCAATCGAATAATTTCAATTCATAGAACTCTCCAAAAAAATTTTTGGTAGTTTAACAATGCATATTCATTAAAAATTAAAATTTACAAATTTAAAACTTTAATTAAAATCTTCATTAAAAATTTTTGTTGTATATATTACTTTCGTACCTTACAAAAAGGGCTACTCTTGACATAGGAGAATTATTATCATAGCCAACAACAACAGTTCCATTTGGAAGCTTCGTAACTACTGGCTGGTCTTCAGGCAAAGCATAGGTCTTCTTCGCATATGGTGAAGCAACTTGGGTGGCATAACTTCTCGTCTGGTAATAATAATAAAAAATAATAAAAATAAAAATAATAATAATAATAATAATAATAATAATAATAATCATACATAAACCTTTACTCAAGCTTTGATTTATGATCATTGATAGCAGCCTGAGCGAAGCAGAGTTTCCCTATCTAAACACAATAATCTTTACAATTTATCAACTTGGTCAGGAATAATATATAACTCAACTTCCCCTGGCTAAGAACCACAATCTTTGAATAGGACTCTGCCCTGAGTGTTGGTGATAACCTTAATTATAGATATATATATATATATATATATATATATATATATATATATATATATATATATATATATATATATATATATATATATATATATATATATATATATATATATATATATATATATATATATATATATATATATACTAGTACTACATTTTTGGAAAAGGAGAGGATACTTTACCACCTATTCACCCAGTGGAAGTTATGCCTAAATATAAAGCATTTGGCCCTTTTTTTTTTTTTTTCTGTACACAAGAAACAGCCATAAAATTACCAACAAATGTAATCATGTCATCAAAGTTAAAGGTTACATTAAATTTTTATAGCCATTTATCATTTTTTTCACACTTTTTTTTTTTAAACTTAAAAGATTTTTAGATTCAGTAACTGTTAATTTATATACATTCTAAAGTTTTCAACATTTTCAGTAAATTGGCTATAGAACAATCAAAATGGCTATGAAATGATATTGGGTTACTTGGCCAACTGGTGGATCAAGTACCTTGTGAGAAGAATAATTAATTTAATTATTCATGAATTTCAAACATCATATATAGAAAAAATGAGAATGGTCTTTATCCCAAGTTCAAACGGTTCTAGAGATAGAGGTTATGGAACTGACAAAAAAGTTAATTTTTGAGAGTTGGAGTCAAACTTTGAAGTTAAATATTTCAGCTTCTTCACCACCAATAACGATGATATACACATCATTTTAAAGTTCTTGAGTAGATCTAAAACATTTATTTACTAAAATTTTATTTGACCTTGACTCTGACCTTTGGTACGAAAAAAGATATCTCCTGATTTTGATCAAATTTGTGTCATAACTTAGTTCACCCTACTGGCACAAAGTATGCCAAATTTTAAAGTGGGCACTAGTTTATAATCAAAGCAGCTGCAAATTTACTTAGATATGGTCTTAGCGAAAATTCATGTTTTGTCTCAAAATTCATATATATATATATATATATATATATATATATATAATATATATATATATATATATATATATATATATATATATATATATATATATATATATATATATATATATATATATATATATATATATATATATATATATATATATATATATATATATATATATATATATATATATATATATATATATATATATATATATATATATATATATATATATATATATATATATATATATATATATATATATATAATATAAATATATTTATATAAATTGTATAATTAAAAATTTAATAATTTTAAAAAAATGTAGTTTATAACATGGATTCTCCAGAAAAATTGTAATTGAGGAACATCTATTGTGAGTTGTGACTGTTTCAAAATGCATAAAACTAATATTAGAAAAGGTCTCAGGACAATTACCATGGAATTAGCCAAAAAAAAATTCAATAAATCAGGAACCATTTATGGTCAAATAATTTGTTACACGTCAAAAGAAGATAAACAAATACATCACATAGTAGTTCATCAGATAATGCATCTGTGTCTTCTCAGATTCAAATCTACAGGAAGAGTTTGTTTCTCCAGAAACTGACCTGGATACACTTAAATCTCTGACAGTTATTGGTGAATCACCAGTTAAACAAAAACTCCTAAAACAAACCCGAGTATGGACAACAGAAAACTTTTTTTTGTTACTATAGGGATGCGGCAAACGTGAAGCATCTAAATGTGGTGATTATCTCCAACTGCCTTCATCATGACACAATAGCAGTTTGCTTGTATGAATGGAAACTGATTGATTATCTTAGAAGTTATATACAATTCAAAATTAGTAAAATTATATACTTTTCAGATGCAGCTGTAACTCAGTACAAAAATTACAAAAATTTGGTAAATATGTCAGCACATAGCTGACTTTGGAATGAAAGCACTGTCGTAACTACATGGTTTCAGAACGTTTAATATATAATAATATATAATTATACTCCGACAACTCTATTCGTTTCAGATATTGCGTTGTGTTTTCTGACTTTTAATGATCTTATTTTATTTCAGAGTTGTGTGTGTTCAGATAGCGTTCTAATGCTATTCAGAATCTATAATACAACTCTGGACTGGCCTAAAGATAATTTTCGAAGTTTTAGTCCTTTTATTTCTTGTAAATAAAATATATGCAGGTTGTGTTTATCTTTAGTTTTATTTAACTTTCAACCCTTTATTTAAAACTCTATAAACTGTGTATTATAAATAGTATTCAATATCATGTAAACAAAATTGATCAAGGCAGTTACCTGTTTAAACTATCGACGAAAAATCTAAAATGATTCCATACTACCAGCTATAAACAAAAATACTTCATAAAAGTAACGCCAAATTGCTTTAAATGTCAACTAAATAAATCCTAAAAATTCCAAGAGGTTACCCAATGGAGAACGATCGTTATATAATAAAAGGTTATGGTAAGTATGAGTTATCATAACTTAAGCACCAAAAGGTTCGAGAAATTCAAGATGACTAACTACTATAAGTTGAAACGATTTCGTAAATATTTTTGTGTATGTCAAAAAATCGTAACTCAAAATCAAAATAGTTGATTAATCTAAACGTTTAAACAATATCAGAAGTAAACTATTGTAAAATCTTTTATGAATTATAAAAGCTTGAAATAAATGGTGCTGGCTTACTAAAAATGGCCAGTAAAGAACTCATAGGAACATAGGAAAAATAGAGACAGTTAGAAGCCACAAGGGCCTATCGAGACTGTCCCAGTCCAAACAAATATTAACTATCAATACTAATACATGCACAAAGACTAGGTCTGTCCTATCCCTAGTTATCAGTTTACTCATGCAAAGATAAAAAATAACACCAAGGCCAGTTTTACATGCAATATTCAATGAACCATCACCCACTACAAAAAAATAAACTGCCAATTAGGCTTGGTCATAGGTTGATCTAAAAATACAAATATACCCACCAATTTGGCTTAGTCAAGTTATTCTATATAATACCTAAACTATCCATATATCTATCTAGCCCCTTTTAAATTTGACAAGAGAATCACAGTCAACAATCTCTTGTGGCAAGTCATTCCAAAAATTAACAACTCTATTACTGAAAGAGTATTTTCTTAGATCGAGATGGCATGGCTTCTTTTTAATTTTCTTATCATGTCCTCTAGTTACTCTTCCTTGGTCCACTATAAAGTATTTTTCAATCTCTGTATTACTGCCAGATGCAAATATTTTGTAAACTTGTATCATATCCCCTCTGAGAAATCTCCTTTCAACCGAGAACATTCCTAACTCTTTCAACCTCTCTTCATAGCTCTTATTTTCAAAGCCAGAAATCATCCTTGTTGCTCTACGTTGTACTCTCTCCAGCATATCTATGTCTCTTCTTAAATGAGGAGCCCAAACCTGTGCACAATACTCTAATGCTGGCCTAACATAGCTATTGTATAGCTTGCTTATAACCTCTTTGCTCTTGTAAACTACATTGCGATTAATTATACCTAACATCTTATTAGCTCTATTCCTTGCTTCCAAACATTGATCACCCACCTTCAGATTACTGCTAATAATCACACCTAAATCCTTTTCTTGGTCCACAGTCTCAAGCCACTCCCCATTCATTTCATAATTAAATCCTTCATTTGAGTAACCTACATGAAGAACTTTACATTTTTTACTATTAAAGTTCATTTGCCACCTCTCTGCCCAACCAAGAAGTCTATCTAGATCACCTTTGAAGCTTTATGCATCCATCATTATTCCTTACTGAGGTAACCACTTTGGTATCATCAGCAAACTTAGAAACCTTACATTTAAGGCCTTTGTCTAAATCATTTATATAAATAAGAAACAAAAGTGGTCCCAGCACAGAACCCTGTGGGACCCCACTCTTCACCGTTTCCCATAATGACTTATTTCCATTAAGTAATACACACTGCCTTCTGTTCTTTAACCACTCTTTAATCCAATTGTGTACCATACCATTTATACCACACTGTGACAACTTTTGCATCAACCTAACATGGGGTACCTTATCAAAAGCTTTGCTAAAGTCTAAATATATAACATCAACTGGATCACCCCTGTCTATACATTCAGTAATATATTCCATAAATTCTAGTAGATTTGTCTGACATGATCTACCCTTTCTAAAGCTATGCTGGGAGTTATATAGTATCTTGTTATCATCTAAATGCTTCTCTATATGACTTTTCAGTAACTTTTCCAAAATTTTCACGACAAGAGATGTTAAACTAACTGGCCTATAGTTCCCTAAATCTTCCTTACTACCTTTTTTAAAAATGGGCACCACATATGCCGTTTTCCAGTCTTCAGGTACCTCTCCAAAAGCAATAGATCGCTTAAAAATCAAATACAGTGCCTTTGCAATACTGCTACTCCCCTCTTTTAGAATTCTACCATATACACCATCTGGACCCGCTGCCTTATTTGGGTCAATATGTTCTAGTAAAGATGCGATTTCATTTAACTCAATTTCAAATGCTTCACACCTATTCATTACATGTATACTAGAACTATTAGTCTCTAAACTGCTATCCAACCTTTCCTCAGTAAACACTGATGCAAAATAAGCGTTGAAAATATTAACCAATTCCTTATCTGAGCTTACTAAATTTCCATCAATTTTAATTGGGCCAATTTTCTTATCCTTGCTTTTAAATTTATAAAAACTAAAAAAACTTTTTCAGGTCTTCATCCAAATGATTTATGAACTTATTGAAGATATTCATATACAAATTTTAGTAACTAAAGACTAGTAAGTTGATATCTATAAGCGCAAATCTGGGTCAGAGGCCACCCTCACCCTCTAATATCTTCAGAACTTTGATTTTAAAAATTTTGATATACGAGAACATAGACAGATGTGCAAAATTCTAATACTTTTGAGCTCTTAAAGTGATGCAGAAACAATCTTTTCCGCAGTTTCTGGGGCAAATCGATTTAATCTTGGTGTATATTTGTCCCCAAATAAAAAACAACCTTCCACTCTCAACAGGTGAAGCAGAGAGATATTTATAAGTCAAACTAACTTAATCAGCAAAAAAAAATCTGCAAAAAATTGACTGAGGAAAAATGCAGATTTTGCCTATGATAATTAATGATTACTGATACCTCGACCTAACACTCCCAATGAAACCATTGACTTTATAGAAACCCTAGGTGAGACATATACTTTTACAAATGAATGATTGAAAAAATACATAAATAAACAATATCTCAGGTTGTAAAAAATTAATAAGTTGAGATAGGTAAAAGTGACAAATATTATTTGTTCAATGCTTATTCAAGAGTTCAGATGCTAAAACAAAAAAAAGGAATTCGCAAATAATTAGAAACTTACGAGGACATTTCTCATGGAGCTTTTGACAATATTTGATGCCATAATTTAACAATCAGCTGAATATAAATTAAACAAATAGAAAACTTCCCTGATAATCAGAAAAATAATGTAGGGTTAGCAGTCTGTTTCTTCTTGGCCGGTGATGATATCCCGACAATCAGATAAAAGAATTCTTACCAGTCCGCTAAAAAATGTCGCATAAAAAAATAAGCTCGTAACAGAAGTGAAAATGCATGGAATAGATAAATATTTCAGAAAGTACCCATTAAATTTCTAAAAAATATTATGAGTCTTTGAGATTCTAGGGGACAATAGGTAAACTTTGGAAATAGTTAGTGGGAATAATTGGTAGTGTTATTTAATATTTAGGTAAACAAAAATTAAAAATTTGATTTGTTATAAAGAGAACTGAATTTTTCCTTTTCTAAACCTTAATATTAAGGAGTTTGCTTTTTTTTAAATTTATTTTTATTCTTGGTTTATTTCGATATAAAGGTTTAGTATTTATGTTTATTAGTTTATTAAGTTATTATTTATATTTATTATTCGTGTTTATTATGTTCATTTATGTTCATTACTTTATTATTTATGTTTATTACGTTAGTTTCATTTGTCAGGTAACATCCCTTTTACTACTTTAGGTTAGGTTAAATTAATTTAAGTAAGGTTAGATTAGGCTAAGTTAAAGTACGTAAGGTTACTTTAAGTTAGTTTAAGGTTTGATTAAGTAAAAGTTATTTAAATTAGGTTACTTCAGATTAGGTTAGGTTAAGTTACACTAAATTTCGTAAGATTAAGTAAGGTTATGTTACGTTAAATTAAGTTACATTAGGTTAGGTTTGATTCTTAATATTTATGTAAATTTTTAAATTTTATGTTCGTGCATATTCTATTTCACGTTTTGAGCCTATTGGTGGAGAAGGTTGCATTGAGAAACATAAGATAATTAACGAATATACCATATATATATATATATATATAATATATATATATATATATATATATATATATATATATATATATATATATATATATATATATATATATATATTAGGATGGAGTGATACCAAATTTTTACCGATACCTAAAAATTCCCCGTAGCCGATACCAAAATTTTTACTACCGATACCGATACCGATACTTTACTCCTATACAATTTTTTTGCCGATACCGATACCGGTATCGGAAAATATGCCGATACTTGCCGATACCGATACCGATACTTCACTCCATCCCTAATATATATATATATATATTACCGGACCAAAGACACATGGCCCCAACAACTGCGATTCATTCGAGAGAAAAGGTCTAATTGCTACTGAGGGCTACGAAACATTAAAACTTTATACATTTTTAATATCAATTCACATAATTTTAGAAATATAAAAAATTAACAAAATAGTTTAAAATCGATCACAATATATACAAGCGTCTCTGCGTCTTCGAAGAGAAGCAACGCCGTCGCTCCAGCCAGTCCCACCAACACCCCAGGGATCACCGATGTCATGATCAATGCTGATTGGAACACCATACTTCTCTTCGGAATGACGGTTTTCATTAACAGTCCACAATAACGGTCTTCATTCAGCAAAATTTACAATCATTTTCATTAGTATTAAACATTTTAAAATATTTTGACCTCACCATCAATACTTGAGTATCTTTATCGATGTTCGAACTATACTACAAACTACCAAGAACACCTTACTCCGTTCTCTTTACAAGTCATGATCGATTCTGTACTTTAAACAATTTTTCCACTCTCCACACTATTGACGTTCGTATTCTAATAAAACTCCCAAGATTTCACTTTATATCAAATTAGTTTGTGCTTTAGTTGGTCTTTTGGTTTCTATTATTTTAAACTTTCCTCTATATATATCGTATATATATATTATATTATATATTATATATATATATTTATATATATATATATATATATATATATATATATATATATATATATATATTATATATATATATATATATATATATATATATATATATATATATATATATATATATATATATATATATATATATATATATATATATATATAATATATATATATATATATATATATATATATATATATATATATATATATATATATATATAATATATATATATATATATATATATATATATATATATATATATATATATAATATATATATATATATATATATATATATATATATATATATATTATATTATTATATATACTATATATATATTACCTCAAGA
>SEYY01020397.1:0-5000 GCA_009176605.1 Armadillidium nasatum | reverse complement strand
AATCGTGTTCAAACATATAACGTATTTAAAGAGAAAACTGTAAATCAATATTTTATACCTCAAAAATAACTAAATATCTAAAAATTGCTAAGCATAATTCTTCGTTTAAAAAATTCATAACTCCTCTTATGTGTTATTAACACATAAATGTAAAAGTGTAAACAGCATAAAAAATTTTAAGAGAGTATATAGTAAATCAGCATTTTCTTTAAATATATAAAAATCACAAAAAAAAAATGCTAAGGATAACTGTTTTATTTTAAAAATTCATAACTTTTCTTATGCGTTATTAACACATAAGTGATCATCGACTAAATAAACGTGTTAAAAAACGCATAAAGCAATTTTTACAGAGTAAATTGCTAATCAATATTTTATACCTCACCTCTAATTAAAGATCTAAAAAAATCGCTAAGTATAATTCTTTTGCTTAAAAAATTCCTCACTCTTCTTGTACTCCACTTTGGCAACGTAGCCAGATGTTTTACTGACGGAGTAAGTTACAACTTGAACTCTCCCATCTGGGAGAGTAACGTAATAGGAACCACTTGTACTCTCCCCTTCTTTCTTCTCCGAATGACCAAAATTACTTCCAGTTTTGTCTGCAACGTTGTATCCGAAGGAGTAATCGGGATACTTCTGCAAAGATATAATATATTATATATATATATATATATATATATATATATATATTATATATATATATATATATATATATATATATATATATATATATATATATATATATATATATATATATATATATATATATATATATATATATATATATATATATATATATATATATATATATATATATATATATATATATATATATATAATATATATATATATATATTATATATATATATATATATATATATATATATATATATATATATATATATATATATATATATATATATATATATATATATATATATATATATATATATATATATATATATATATATATATATATATATATATATATATATATATATATATATATATATATATATATATATATATATTTATATATATATATATATATAATATATATATATATATATATATATATATATATATAACGGTAAAAGAAACTCTAACTAAAATAATAATAATAATAATAATAATAATAATAATAATAATAATAAACTTACCTTGGATTTTTTATCTGTATATTTAGCAGAGTCTGAATTTTTTAGGGGTAAATAGCCATTCTCGAAGGAATTTTTGATCAAGTTTTTCCCATCATTTATTTTACCTCTGAAGGATGTGGGAGACTTTGACCTTGGTTCCAAAGGATAATTTTGGTGGTCGCTACTTGCTTTAGGTATGTAAAATTTTGAAGGTTTGCCTTCATTCCTTTGGGATTTCTGGTTTATATTTTGGTGGGTTTTTACATTTAAAGAATATTCTACTTTTGGTTTAACAGACTGGGGAGGGTCTGGGAGGTACCCTGCCCTATTTTTTGGAAATACTCCATTTTTAATGGCAGAAATTGGCTTTATGTTATTATTATTATTATTATTATTATTATTATTATTATTATTATTATTATTATTATTATTATTATTATTATGGTGTTGAAGATTATCATACGAAAATGCATTACTGAAGTCAAGTTTTCCTAGATATACAAGGGGCCCTTTGTAACCACTTTTATGGTTTATGGCGTTTGTTTTACCTTCATGTCTTCTATGGTGGTCTCCATTGTTGGTACCGCCATTTGGGTTATTAATTATCCTTTTGGTTTCAAACGGGTCGTTATTTATCCTTTTGGTTTTGAAAGGGTCATTAATTATACTTTTGGGTTTGAAAGGATTATTAATTAACCTCTTATTTTGAAAGGGATTTTCAATTACTCTTTGGGTTTGAAAAGGGTTTCCAATGTTTTTTTGATTTCCAAAAGGTTTTGAAATTGTTTGTTGGTTTTGAAATCGAGTTTTTGTTATTTGTTGATTTTGAAAAGGGTGATTTAATACTCCTTGGTTTTGATTTGAATTTTTAACTAGATTTGTATTATGAGAAGTGTAATTAGTTACTTGTTGAGTGCGAAAAGGGTAATTTCCTATTCTTTGATTTTGAAATGAGTTTTTTCTCTGATTTGTGTTATAAGGAGAGTTACTTGTTACTTGCTGAGTTTGAAAAGGGTTATTTACTACTCTTTGATTTTGAAAAGAGTTTTTTATTTCATTTTTATTATGAACAGGGTTATTTGTTACTTGCTGAGTTTGAAAAGGGTAATTTGCTATTCTTTGATTTTGAAATGAGTTTTTTATTTCATTTTTATTATGAGCAGGGTTATTTGTTACTTGCTGAGTTTGAAAAGGGTTATTTACTACTCTTTGATTTTGAAAAGAGTTTTTTATTTCATTTTTATTATGAACAGGGTTATTTGTTACTTGATGAGTTTGAAAAGGATAATTTGCTACTCTTTTATTTTGAAAAGAATTTTTTATTTCATTTTTATTATGAGCAGGGTTATTTGTTACTTGCTGAGTTTCAAAAGGGTAATTTACTACTCTTTGATTTTGAAATGAGTTTTTTATTTCATTTTTATTATGAACAGGGTTATTTGTTACTTGCTGAGCTTGAAAAGGGTAATTTGCTACTCTTTGATTTTGAAAAGAGTTTTTCATTTCATTTTTATTATGAACAGGGTTATTTGTGACTTGATGAGTTTCAAAAGGAAAATTTGCTACTCTTTTATTTTGAAATGAGTTTTTTATTTCATTTTTATTATGAACAGGGTTATTTGTTACTTGCTGAGCTTGAAAAGGGTAATTTGCTACTCTTTGATTTTGAAAAGATTTTTTCATTTCATTTTTATTATGAACAGGGTTATTTGTGACTTGATGAGTTTCAAAAGGAAAATTTGCTACTCTATTTCATTTTTATTATAACAGGGTTATTTGTTACTTGCTGAGCTTGAGAAGGGTAATTTGCTACTCTTTGATTTTGAAATGAGTTTTTCCTTTGATTTGTGTTATAAGGAGAGTTACTTGTTATTTGCTGAGTTTGAAAAGAATAATTTACTCCTCTTTGATTTTGAAATGAGTTTTTTATTTCATTTTTATTATGAACAGAGTTATTTGTTACTTGCTGAGTTTGAAAAGGGTAATTTACTACTCTTGTATTTTGAAATGAGTTTTTTATTTCATTTTTATAATGAACAGGGCTTTTCGTTACTTGCTTAGTTTGGAAAGGATAATTTTCTACTCTTTGATTTTGAAATGAATTTTTAACTAGATTAGTGTTTTGAGGAGAGTTATTTATTACTCTCTGAGCTTGAAAAGGATAATTATTTACTCTTTGATTTTGAAATGAGTTTTTATCTGCATTATGAGAAGGGCTATGTACAATTTGCTTAGTATGAAGTGCATCTTTAATAGCTCTTTTATTTTGAAGAGGGGCTCCTATTATATTTCTTCTTTGAAAATAACTTTTTACCGTCTTTTTATTCTGAAAAGGATTATTAATAATTCTTCTATTGAAAACCGTGTTTATAGGTTTTCTTTTATTGTTATTTGCAATATTTTTTAAATTTTGAACTGGATTTTCAATTAGCTTTTCATTTTGAAACGCATTTTGAATTATCCTTTTATTTTGAAAATCATTTTCAATTGCCTTTCGACTTGGAAAATTATTTTTAATTATACTTCCATTTTGAATTTGAAAAGGATTTTTAATTATATCTTGGCCATTAAAGTAGTTTTTAATTATCATTGCGCTTAGACTTGGGTTTTTAATTATTTTTTTGATTGGTCTTCTTCTTTCACCAAGTAAATCAGATTCAAAATAAGATCTTGGAAGCACAACGTTGTTTGGTATGTAGAATGAAGAATGCGATGATGATGATGATGATGATGCTGGCAGAAGTGAGGTAAATGATGAGGATGGGAATGGTGATGGTGATGGTGATGGTGATGGTGATGGTGATGGTGATGGTGATGGTGATGATGGTGGTGATGCTGATGGTGACAATGTAAGTGCTGGGGATGATACTGGTTGAAATGAGGGAAATGATGATAATGGTAATAAGGATAATGGTGAAGATGATGACAATGAAGATATTGGATATGATACTGGAGATGATGATAATGATTGTTCTAATAAAGATGACAGTGATGATGATGATGATGATGATGATGATGATGACGGAGGAATAAAAAACTTTGCATAATTTTGAGAAGGAATGTAAATTTTGTGTTGATTTCTCCCCCGTTCTTGAGTATTTCCTGGATGAAATTTTCCATAAATTTCAGATGATGTAATATAAAACTCCAAAACGCTGACAACGCAGAAAAGCAACTGAAACATGAAATAAAATAAATCAACTCAAATACCTACAACCAAATAGTATTATATATATATATATATATATATATATATATATATATATATATATATATATATATATATATTAATTAAAATAAGTTGAAAATAAAAAAAATTTAAAAAAAAGTAAACCAAACATTTTGGTTGCTCCTTTTTTAGAATTTATTTTCGATTTCTAATAATCCGAACGAAAACGGGCGGGATTTCATACAAAATAGTAGCTAATGTACAGCCTGTATAAATCGGTCAGAAAACTATTTACAATTAATTTTGTTAAGTATTGTTTGAAGTTGAAAAAGTATTCAATTTTAATTATTTTAATAAATTTTGCCTAAGATCTTTTTCCTACCATAAAAATTCAAAATTTTTAATTAAAAATAAATTATACTTAAATTTCGGATATTTTTAATATAATCTGACCAATTTGAAGGAACATTTGACATTTGAATAGAAACGAACACTATGGTAATATTAAATTGAATGTGAAGCTCAGAAAATAAAAAAATATATAACTTTTAATTCGTTTTCTTCATTTTAATTTTTTAGCTCGTGTTCGAATACGCTGAAATGAATAAGCCAGCCATATAATTAAAGCTATTCTAAATTTCCTCTTTTATAAACGGTAAATTTAACAAATGTAATTTTTTTTTAGCCCA
>SEYY01020396.1:30000-35000 GCA_009176605.1 Armadillidium nasatum | reverse complement strand
TAGGATGTATGTGTGGGTGTGTACGTATGTGCGTGTGCGTATGAGGGAACTGTGGCGGATACTACCACACGAGAGTGGAATATTTTATATATATATATATATATATATATATATATATATATATATATATATATATATATATATATATATATATATATATATATATATATATATATATATATATATATATATATATATATATATATATATATATATATATATATATATATATATATATATATATATATATATATATATATATATATATATATATATATATATATAAAGGCAATGTCAAAAACAAATGTTGCTAAAGAAATTACAAACTTTATCTTTCAAGTACTAGAAGGGCTTTAAACAAATAGGTAAATACATTTTAAATTTTCTAAGTTTATAAAAAAGCTTATTCCCCTAAAAAATAATTAATAAATAAATTTAGTAAATAAGTAAATATAAATAGTTTATTAGCTTAATTAAGCAGGTTATTTAAATAAAAAAAATTTAAAGTACAACCTATTTTAAATTTTTTTTATATGAAAATGACAAAAATGCGACTGATAGAACCAATTCACTGTATTTAAATTTTAAATTTTAAAGAAAGCAAGAAAACTATTTAAATTATTAATTTTTTTTAGAATATTTTATGTTTCTGTGCTTTTATTTAATATTTATCATTATGTTATTAAAATAAACATTAAAATTAAATATAATGTGAAATACAAATTTTTCTCAACTATATTAGGGGATATTAGGTTATTTTTGTGTATTCAAAATATGACACATGAAATAAACTTGAGCCATCAACAGATTTATTTAATTTGATAATAAGTATACATATTTCAATTTTTTGTGTTTCACAGACTAAAATGATTTTTTTTTAGTATTGTTACTATAATATAACTAGGTTTTCATTGTACAAAGGTTCTTCAATGATTTCGGGCACCATATATATACTAGTGATGGCATCCGCATCCGCATACGCATGCGAGGATACGGAGCATCCGTACAAAAATCAACATCCGCATCCGCATCCGCATCCGCACTTTCGGAAATTCAACATCCGCATCCACATCCGCATCCGCACTTTCAAAAATTCAACATCCGCATCCGCATCCGCACTTTCAAAAATTTGACATCCGCATCCGCATCCGCATCCGCATCCGCAAATTAGAAAATATGACATCCGATCCATCACTAATATATATATATATATATATATATATATATATATATATATATATATATATATATATATATATATATATATATATATATATATATATATATATATATATATATATATATATATATATATATATATATATATATATATATATATATATATATATATATATATATATATATATATATATATATATATATATATATATATATATATATATATATATATATATATATATATATATATGCGAATTGTAGATCAAGAGTGAGGGTGAAGAGAGAACTATCGGATTGGTTTAGCATAGGAGTGGGATTGAGACAGGGGTTTGTAATATCTCCATGTTATTTAATCTATTGATGAATGGTTTACTTAGAAAAATGGAGAGAGAAGGGAAGAGTATTACGTTGAGAAATATGGAGAGTGAATGTGAAGTGAATGTTTTACTTTTTGCAGATGATGCGGCATGTGATGGTGGCAGAATCTGGAGAAAAGATGAGAACACTTGTGAGAGAGTTTAAAGGGAAATGTGCAAACACGAGATTGAAATTCAATCCAACGAAGAATAAAGTTATGAGGATTGGAGGTGGGGATGAGGAAATGTGGAGGGAGGAATTGGTTTGTAGAAGTGTGAGAATGGAAACTTGAGGAGGTGAATGAATTCAAATATCTAGTAATGTTGGGTGGAAGGTAAGGGTGGGACGGAAAAAGGAATAAGGAACAGTGTTAGAAGTAATGAAAGTATTGGGGGGCCTAAGAAAAGTATGGAAGAAAGGAAATATTTCGAAAGAAATAAAGATAAGAATGTTTGAATGTATGTGTTCACCTTCTGTATTGTATGTGTGTGAAACATAGACGATAAGTGCTCGGTCGAGAAAAAGTTTCAATGTCTTTGAGATGAAAGATTTGAGAGCGATATATAAATTGAGAAGGATTGATAGGATTAGAAATGAAAGAATAAGGGAGATGTGTAAATGGAAGAAGGGTGTAATTGATAGAGAGGAGGAGGATGTGCTAAAATGGTTTGGACATATGTGAAGAATGAAAGAGAACAGAATGGTTGGCAAGGTACGTAGATCCGATGTAGATAGGGGAAGGGTAGGGGGAGAGGAAGGCCGAAGTGGAGATGGATGGATGGAGTGAGAATGATTTTGATGGAAGGAATTTGAGTTTAGACGAGGGTAGAAGATTTGTGGGGACAGAGATGGAGGGAGGTGGTGAAAGCGTTGAAAGGTAAGAATAGTTATGATTGTAAGGGAATTGTGGCGGGCACCACCTCACGAAAGTGGGAAAGGTGATAGTGAAATATATATATATATATATATATATATATATATATATATATATATATATATATATATATATATATATATATATATATATAATATATATATATATATATATATATATATATATATAATTAACATCCGCATCCACATCCACATCCGCATCCGCATCCTCATCAAAATTAATATCCGCATCCGCATCCGCATCCGCATCCATCTTTCAAAATTCAACATCCGCATCCGCATCCGCATCCGAACTTTTCGAAAATTCAACATCCGCATCCGCATCCGCATCCGCACTTTTCGAAAATTCAACATCCGCATCCGCATCCGCATCCGCAAATTGGAAAATATGACATCCGATCCATCATTAATATATATATATAATATATATATATATATATATATATATATATATATATATATATATATATATATATATATATATATATATATATATATATTATTGTGTGTGTGTGAAATGTCAGATGCAACCACCTATAAATTGTACGACGAGCCACACCTGATATATATATATATATATATATATATATATATATATATATATATATATATATATATATATATATATATATATATATATATATATATATATATATATATATTATATATAAAGGAATCAATATGAATGACTATGTGCAAGAAATCCAATACCGGAGAACGACCACTTCCAGAACTGATTTATTTGGTTCCGAAGAATATAACTAACTTTTTAAAGTACTCTATTGTTTACCAATACCATCTTCAGCACAGTGTATATACATACTTCTATACATGCATACCTGTACACACACACATATATTAATATATATATATATATATATATATATATATATAATATATATATATATATATATATATATATATATATATATATATATATATATATATATATATATATATATATAGATGGATAGATAGATAGATAGATAGATAGATAGATAGATAGATAGATAGATAGATAGATAGATAGATAGATAGATAGATAGATAGATAGATAGGTAAATAGATAGATAGATAGTAGATAGATAGATAGATAGATAGATAGATAGATAGATAGTCTTTAGTCTTTGATTCTTTATTTCGTAAACTTAGTAAATTAAAACTAAAATAAAATAGAAACACTAAAATAAAAATAAAAACATTAAATCAAATACAAATTGACATTGCAGATAGATAGATAGATAGATAGATAGATAGATAGATAGATAGATTGATAGATAAATAGATAGAGAAACTGGTATATGTAAAGAAAGATAAATATATTGTGGTCTCATGAATAATAACGTAGCTCAAGTGAGAAGGATTGTTTTTTTTCTTATAAGCGAAGACCTGAAACCTAAGAAATATGTCTAGAATATCAGGCTCTTTTCAAAGAAGTTTAGAAGATCGAGAAAGAAGTTGCATTTACTATTGAAGATTGTTTTCCTATAGATAAAAAATTCTAACTTACTTACGGTTAACTGAGGCGAACATAGATTTTGTTTAGAAAAGTGATTTCGGAGTGAGAAGGCATAAAATTATTTTTATTATACAATTTTAATTTATCGAAAAATTTAATATTGGTAAATTCACAACACCAATAAATTGAGTCTTATAATTTCAAGGGTGCAGAAGTAATAAGAAGGAAATTTCGGGAAACCCCAAATAAATAACACAAGAACAGACAACATATTTGGACACACAATCACAACATCTGATTTAGGATGAATAATAATTCGGTGGCATCCGCGATAGGCCTGGCCCAGCCAGCGGTATCCGCCGTGGGCCCAAGAAACCCAAGGATCTTCCTCGGAAGATCCTATTGACAGGACGAAAATCCTACCTGGGGTATGGGAAAAAAAAAAAAAAAAAAAAAAAAAAAACTAATGTTCGGAACAGTAAGAGGACTCACAATTGAATATGATATCAGAATGCTCAAACGAAAAACTTATAAGAAAGATGCAATGAAAAATAGAGGTGGTGTTCATCAAATTGTCAATTAGATTAACTGGGGGAAATCTTAATTAGCGGAGTAATAAACCATGTATCAAAGTAAGCTAATAGTTTATAAACTGTAGCCATTTCCAACCAGAAAAAGAATGGATGAGGAAAAATATCTGGAGACCTTTCCTACCTGGCATCTTCAAGGCTACCTAAAGTTAAAATATTATGCATAAAACTTAAAACAGTATTTACAAAACAAAATGTAGTACAAGTTGAAAATAATGAAACTAGAAGAGAAGTAACTACCGAATCTGGACACATTTGTACTGTAGGTACTCTTAATGCAGCGTGAAAACTTAACATCAGACATCCAATGTGTTTGCGGAAAAAGAAACGCACAATCCTTTGGTCAATGAAGAACAAAGGGATGTTCCAGCTCACTATATAACTAGATATGCCAAACCATCCTTTCTATCCTTCAAAAATTACCCTTTCATTACTTGGAAGTATATATATATATATATATATATATATATATATATATATATATATATATATATATATATATATATATATATATATATATA